>WSYH01000162.1:275353-299634 GCA_036426205.1 Ascaphus truei
GTGTGTGCAGGGATTCAGAGATATACCGCTGTTGGTTACATTATTTACCCTACGCTTACACATGTGATTAAAGCCTTTGGCTTTTGATTGCTTTGATGAAAAACAATGCATTTCAGTGGGTTATATTTGGGGCACTGTAGCTAAAATTAAGGAATTTGGATGCTGGGGGTGGCCATAACGAGTGGAGGAATCTCTAGAATTGTGCTTATGGTGGAGACAGTGGAAATTATCAGGGCAACATCTTTTCACTGAACTGGGGAGGGAGGGTGGGATAGTCATATACAACCTGATCTCTTGGACCGTGATGAGGCGGGTCATTTACGGCAATTCAGTGTCCGGGGAAAGTGGGGAGGGTTTAGCCTCTCTCGTTTGTAAAGGGGGGGTATTCCAGAGATATGAGCTCAGGGGACTTTGTACATCTCTGTCTCGAAAGCCGTTGGAACTTCTAGGCGGGACATCTATTGGTGCGGTAGTCCTGGATTCCGGGAGTCCTGCTCAACTGGAGCAGGCCTGCAGCTTGTTCCGAGGGTGCAGGAAGGTCCTTCAGACGTCGGGAGCGGACAGGGGAAAGGTCACCCAGCTTGTACCGAGTCATTCAGGGGAGAAGGAAAAAGGTAGCTATTTGTGCGCTAATGATGCTTGGGAGCGCGCAGAGAGGGAGAGGGAGAGCGCAGAGAGGGAGAGAGAGAGAACATTATACCTGGCGTTGCCCGGGATGTATCAGCTAGTACATACATAATCAAAAATGAACAAACGATACAGTTTGTGTAAATATAAATTTATGAAGCGCCCATAGTGTATACAGCGCTTTACAAAAAGGTGGGTGGGGAGTGGGAATGTATACCAATGGTGTGGGTAGGTGTAGAAATGTAAGAGGGTGTTGCAGTACTATTAATGTGTGTATATACTACTAATGCAACACCCTCTTACATTTCTACACCTACACACACACCATTGGTATACACTCCCACACACTTTTTGAAAAGTGCTGTATACACTGTGGGCGCTTTATAAATTTATATTTCCACACACATACATACTCTTACATCACAAACATTCAGGGACCATTTAACACCTTAAGTCATAAAATCATATATTGCACAGGGGGGAGGGATAGGCGTCAGTCACAGATACATTCCAGGATGCACTGTTTTTACTTAAAAACCTTTCTTGCTGTATTCATTATAACATCACCGGAAGAGATAAATGTATCTTGCAAGTTCACACAAATAAAAGCATTTTGTTAGCCACAGAACGGTATTCTCATTTTTTTTATTATTATGTTTGCTAACAGTACAGATACAGATACATACATACATATAAGTGGTGGGTTTTGAGCTTGCTGGGATTGTGCGTTTATGGATTAAACATTACCTGTTCGATACCCAAAAGCTCTAGCTGTTTAACAGGCTAGCTGTTTAACAGGCTTGCTCCTGGATGCCTGATGGGTACATTGCCATCCTCTTGAATGGTGAAGAATACAGGTTGCGTTCCAAGGTAAAGGAAATGCGGCTGAAGCTGGTTTAAATTATCAAAAAAAAACCAGCGATTTTATTGAACGTGAAACAGCATGGTTAAAAACAAAAGTCAGGGAAGGAGCCTCTGACACGTTTCGTGCATGTACTGCACTTTTTCAAAGAGTAATAACCCCTTCATTGTGCAAAAGTTTTATGGGACGCGCTACCGGAAGTCCCGCCCTTCCAGACCTGCAATTGGTTCCTCACTCAAAGGTAAAGGAGCCAATGAAGGAACAGGCAGTCTGAGTGGCAGTTCAACCGGCCATACTCGTTCCATATCTAAAAAGGCACACAGAAATGTAAACAAAAACAAAGGACAATTAAAAAAAACTTAGTAACAAAAACAAAATAAAATGAAAACAAAAAACAAGATATATGCAATCATGTGGGAAAATAGGCAATAGATGTCGAATGAGGAATGTTAAAGTTCATAATAATGTGAACATGTATTCCTATTCATTGCTTAAGCTGAATAATCAGATATTCATGAAAACGACATTAACTATATAACCCACATGACTGCTAATGAAATTAAGAAAAGAAAAAGAACACATGACTCTTGTATAATTTCATTGATAAGACATAACTGATCATAGATATTTAGTATCATGTATACAATCAAGTGTTATTAAATCAAATAAATATAAACATAAATATAACATTTGAGTCATAAATAATTTAACTCCTTATATAAATAGATATATGCCGTAAAACTAACCAATATATCTGTACACATGTATACTAGAACTAATCACTTGAGTGATGTCAGATATAGCTCAAAACCTAAACAATTACATACTGGATGAGGAAAGGAATCATCATATAAGAACTGATGATATGTCTTCCTATAGAGTATTATAATCAAATTCTACTGACTACAGAGATTCACGTCGCTCTGTCGCGCCTACTAAGAGCGCATGCTACAGATTCAATGCATTTGTTTTGAAGCGACGTGGCGTCGCCAGCACTATAAGCGTAGCCTAAGTCTTTCAATGTCATTGGAGCAACAATCAGAGCAAGTTCATCCTTTATCCGATTGGATAGGCTTCGGTGAAAATGTAACCTCTGTGCTGATTCGTTGCTGGTTGTGTCAGCTACACATCTACGCATACTAAGCAGCTGCATGTCTACCCTGGCGCAGGTTAATCAGAATAGCGTCTGCTGTAGCACATAGATTAAGGTCATCAACAAAGGACTATTTTGCTCCAGAAGAGGAGGTACCCAGGAGAGGGCCTCATTCTTTAATAAGGAAACAAAATCAGTCCTATTTTAGCGTTAGACTGCGGGCTGCATCTGGAAATGGAGTTTGCACTGGTTTAGGAATCATCTGAACTGGTGACAGTCACCCCTGAATTTCTCTGGAAGAGGCAGACGGCACGTTGACTGGGCAGGTAAGACTGGCTGGAAAGCACATAGGTCCTGCAGTCGAGTCTCTGCATTAGCAATCAGACTATGCATCTGCCCAACTTGGTCTCGCAGAATCAAGGTGATAGCAGGGTTAGCAGGTATTTCCTGTAGCTGAGTTTTTTAATTACCAAGCCAAGTACATGCCCCACTTGGTCCTGTAGGCCTATAATAATGTGACATGGTGGTAATTTGCTGGGCCAGATCAGATCCTGTTCCAGCGGGCTCCATAAAGGGCCTGTTTATTCTGTCACTGGGGGCAACTGTGGAGCGGAGTCCAACGGCTCGGACAGGCTAGCAGCGATGGGCAGCAGCAAGCAGGTAGGCATGGTCAGTAAACAAGCAGAGGTCAGGAATGGAGAGAGGCAAGCAAAGAGACCTCCAAAAAGGGTCTGGTACACAGCTACAGCACAAAGAAGCAGCAATCTTGTCTGGAGGAAGAACCACAATAAACAGTCACAGGAAGCAGGAAGTGGAAGTCTTATAAGGCAATCATTAGAAAGTTCCCTGCAGGGAATAGCAGAATAGCAGCAGTTCCAGTGGCAGACCGGGAGAAAGCAAGACAGGGAAGGAGAAGGACCAGGGTTCAAGGGACACTCCTGAAGGTGGGCCAGTGTCAATTTTTACAGAATAGGGGCTATTCCACACTATTCTTTGCGACTAGTAACTCCCGGTAGGTATGTGTGTATACATATACATATATATACACATATACATATATATCCTATTACTCTTAGCTTCCATTGAAAGTCTTCAGGAGGCCCCCTATATTAGAAATAGAAATCTGCAAACTGTTCACCCAAGTTCGCGAACCATGCACTTTTATCCCACCTCCGATTAGAGAAAAAAAATAACTTTATCAAAGTTCGCAAGCAGTTTGCCATGTAAAATTCTCCTCAGCCTGAATATGCGATTAGCTGGAGAGGAATGTTGTATAGATTAGTGTTTTTGGGGAGGTATAGAAGTCAGTAGGACTCGCTCTCACCCATATTTCATGGCACATTCTTCTCTGGCAAAAGTTGCCATTTAAAAAAAATAACTACATTTAAAAAAAAAATGTAAGTTCCACCTGAACTTTTTGGGTAAAAATGTTCTAGAATTTTTGGGGGGAGAATTTTCTAACTTTTTTTTCAAAAGTTTGAGTTAAGCAATGGCAAACCAAATGTGGCCACGTTTGCACATCTCTAGTAAGAAAAAGACTGGACTAATGTATTTTGTGATGAGCTCCGCGTAATGAGATTAATATTTATGTAAGATTGAGTTTACTCTTATATAAATGTAATATGCAACAGTAAAATGCAATTTTCATGATATGACTTTCAGGAGGAGGGCTCAAATGGCATCAGAATGTGCTGGTCTCAAACTGTTAGTATGATGACCATAAAAACATCTAGCACAGTTTTGCAGTTGAAAGGTGCTCAGCTTTGTTTTATTTTTAAAACCCGTTGAGTTCCATATTCTCTGGGGCTGATCTCAATTACTGTGAAATAGAATGATAGAGGCGGCATTACTCCTTATAAATGTGCAGGTCCAAGCTGGCGGGAATCCTAAAAGCTGCACAGAAGACAGTATACAGGATCCCTGCTGCCTTCGAACAGACTTCAACGTAGTCAAAAGGACAATGTCGGCATTTTATTATGCAGATGTGAGTACAGACAATAAGTACTCCCAAGTAAAAGGGCCCAAAATGTCCTTTTGTCTACGTTGAAGCGTGTTCGGCAGAATTCCTGTATGGTGTTTTCAATTTCACTAATAATTACAGAAATGGCACCAATTACAGAACTGTCTATGCCTAAAAAATGTAAATCTGCTACTAAGCTCATAGGTAGAGCCAACCACACACAGTGTCTTACAGTAAGGACGTAAAGATCATTTTTAAAATAGAGAGTTACATATGCAATCTGAAGCGAGAGTATTCAATATAAAAAAGGTAAACACAAGGAAAAATGGAATACTAGAAACAATCTCATCACCAAACTATTGTCATAATGCTACTGTAGTGATATCCCTTACTATGGATTTATTTCACTAAACAAATTTAGGAAACCCCTTAGTATTAGTATATGAAAAGCCTGACTTTCCCACTGTGCATATTCTGATGGAAAAAAAAAAAAAAATCTGCCAATGTATTGCAACATTCATCACACCAGCTGAAATAATTATTGCGGCATAATTTGAAGATGATTACATTTAAAGATCATTACATTGTGGTTGAATAAACTCACTATGATAAACAGTGCAGTAACAGTGCCCCCATGTATTTTTATGAGATAAAACAGAAGGAATAAAAGTATATCTCCACATCTTTAGACACCAATTTAGTTCCCCATGAGTTAACAAGACCCGATTCTATTAATATCATATGTATTTGTATAGCCGCTTCTGGTCCTATATTGCACTCATTTTTAATAATAGTCACACCTACTGACTTATTGATGTAACAATAGTTTCACAGGGACGTTACCATTTGCCAGTGAGAGCCCCACTGCCTCATCCATTTGAATAACTGGACAGGTAAGTCGTTTACATTCACCCAATAGTTTTATCTGCTCTGAAAAACATTTTTTCTATATGGATTTTCCACTTATTTTGGGGGGTCTCTGTATCCTTTTCTCACTTTTTTGGGGGGGTGAAGGGGGGTCTCTATCTTGTTCCTGCTCTACAAATCATTTTGCCCCACACAGCACCTATTTATACTGCAGGTGCTAACGACTCCACAGGAGGTAGAGGGCGATCTTCTAACCAGGTGCAAACCTCAAAGTACATTTAGTCCTGAATATTTCTTACAACTGTGTGAAATACTAAGCATGAAGTATTTGGGGTGCGGCGCTGCACATACAGAATCAGTAATATAGATACATTACCATCATGTAAAAATGCACTCCACCCCCTCCCCTCCTCTCTTCCTTCTCCCACAGTGAGTGTCCTCTCTGAAGTGAAGTTCCCCTTGTCACTGCATCTACTGCACATTACTTCTTCAGCAACTCCACCCTGCTTTACTTCCTGAGAGTATGAGCTGCTCAATGAAAAGCTACAGGGATATACCACTATTAATCACTCACGGGAGGGTGCAACCCTGATGCATCTAATGTTTATACCACCACCCCCTCCCCCTGCAGAAAAAAAAAAAACATTTCACAACTCTAAATTCAAGTCACAATCAGCATTGCCAGCTCCTCAACTCCCTCCCTTCCTGTGTGAAGCCCTGAAGCTGGCTGCAGAACCCCACTCCCTCCCCCCCCCCCCTTTGCCAGTGTGTTGGTCGCTACTATTATATGGCATTGCAAAGAAGGTGCTGCTGTTGGTCTTCTGCCTTTGTACAGTGTCTCCTCCTTGCTGTGGCCGCCGCCTCCTTTACAAACTATGGTCATTGACAGCTGCACAGAGCCTGTGTGCAACAAGCAAGGGAGGTGAGCCCTGCTCCCCCTCTCCATTCATTGCCACACACACCCTGTTCATCTTCTTTATTATTATTATTATTATTATTATTATTTGTTGTGTTCCTTCTTATTTTATTTTTTCTTTACCCCCCCCCCCCCCCCCCTTCCCACTCCGCACCTCATTTCCTCTTTCTGGTGATAAGAAGGTTGTTTGATCGCTGACACTTGGGCTGGTTTAAGGGACCTGTCAGAGAGAGAGAGACTCCGATACAAAGTAACTACAACTTGCGGGGAGAAGCAGCACATCTGGTAAGGGAATCTTTTTTGGGGGGCCACGTTTAGGGCGGGGATCTGGGTTCTTACTATAGTCTGGAGTGCGACCCCATGTGTTATTATTCTGCACGGAAAAGGGGATGTTTTTTTTAGTAAACCGGTTTTATTTCTTTATGTGCGATGAAAACTTTAGTTTCCTGTGCAGGACGTGGGTGTGCTATGCAAGGAAGCCAGAAACGTGTGTCCTTCAGCTGTGCAACTAGTCGGGCTGTGCAATCTCCCAGGGGTCCCTCCACCTCTGGCAGTATGTTACTCAGCACAGGAGGGGTTAGCTGATCATCCTTTACCTGGTATTTATATAGCTGATACCTTGCTGCATGCAACAGATGTCACTTCTCCCTGGCTCCCTTCACAGAGGGACAGTGCAGGTGGTTGTGGGGTTATCTGATACACGAGGTGCCTCTGTATTCAGCCATTCATTCAGAAGCTGGGGTATGGGAGGGGTACCCAGGCTTCCCAGTGTAAATGTATGCAATGAGTGCAAACAATCCGACTTCACACTGGTTACTTAGACTGCTGTGTTTTGCAGGACTATTAGTGCTTGCAACGTTGCGATGTAGCCACACACCAGATTGCTGTGTCTAATGGTACTGTGTACCGTTCTAGTGACAGATTGGTGCGGTTTAACCCTGTCCGCAGAGAGGGCCTGCTGTCTAGCAAAGAAAGGGTTACAATAGCAACTCATTTGAAACTACTTTGTTTGCTTGTGTTTTTGCCATTTGAATCCCTTTTTTGGCATTTACAAGATGAATGCATGTAGAGATAAACTCTATTAGGTGATATGTACATTTATATGGTGATGATCATCATACAGTAGCATGTTCTGCAGGACACATCATGAGTTGCAGACCGAGCCATGCAAACGACCTATACTATGCATATATTCTGTTCCTACAAACAAATATATAATATTTAAGGGAGTAAATGTATGTGTTTTTCCTGGCCCCACACAGTTGCTAATGCTGTCTACTAGGAAACGATGCAGCCAAGATATTTGTAAGTAATCCCTCTCTCCTTGTTCATATCATGGGGTGATTACTACTGTAGCTCCAGTAACTTCCTCATCTGGCTTTTATTTAAAAACTTTATGCTTAACCTTTACCCTCTTGAAGTAGCTGGGAAAGTGATTGTGATGTTTAGCTGTGTTAGTGTTTGGCTCTCATATTGCAGCGTACAGTAGTGCCAGACGTTCACAGTTTACAGTATTCAGAAGGGTATGCATGCACAGAGATACATTAGTGATAAGAGCATTAGGGAAAAGGCTGAGTCCTAAATACAATCCTGTGGCTTTTGCAGTTTACAGATCACATTGATTCTCTAATAGATCTTTATGACATCTATTTGTAATTTGTCCAACTATCAAGATGTTTTAGATGCTGCACCAATCAGAAGTGTTTTAGAAGTGGAGGTGTTTACGCTGAAATGAGCATTACCTGTATTTGACCTTGTATCATCTAGTGTGTGTGTGTGTGTGTGTGGGATATATATATACATTACAATAATATTATCCATACACACACACACACCCACACACACACACAACCCAACCCCCCCCCCCCAGCACACACACACACACACATAGATAATAACACACAGACATACACATCATCTTTAGCCTTGGAAAAGTTTAATTAATTGCAATTGCTTTATACTAATTTCTTAATTATATAATCAACTGTTAACATACTATTGTTAAACTGTACAGTGTTTCATTAGGATAGGAAAAGTCTGATGCAGAACATAGCAAACATATTGTCTGGGATGTCTGCTGTGAAAAAAGTGTGATCGTACTATTAGAATAAAACATTGCTAGCAATATATACATATATATATATGATTTGAATGTTATATAAACATATTAGCTAGGCAGTGCATACAGTATGTACAGTACCAAATCATATTTTTATTGTGCATCACTTTTAGTGCTAAAAAGTAGTACAAACCTTCATCAAATGTGAGCCATATGAAGGGAGGTCGATATGTGACTTCATACATAACTCATAGTTTTGTTATTTAAATGGATTTTGACACAGTGTCAAATTGCCTGATTGATGCAATTTAAATTAAAACAAATGTATGTGTATATTTGTTTTAGTACATACCATTCAGATCTGTTCTGCCAGCACATTCCATTTTTGTCTGCCAAAATATTGTATTAAAACAAGTTTTTATGAGTTTGCGCACATTGAGAGAAATAAGGTTCGTGCCTAGGCTAGCAAAATATACCAAAAATACAATTTTCAAAGTTTAGTATATAGGCCGCAATATGCCTTTAGAATAACCCATTTTCTACCCTTTATGGGCCACTCAGAGTTCTGTTAACATGGGAAATATTGACAAATGTACAGTGCAATAGATGTGCTTATTGACCTTTGAAATGGGCTGAAAAAATTGACTTCACAACATTTCTACTGTATACCTAAATCCATCTCAAGCTGTTTACATGTAGTACAGAATGTATATACAGTACTTAGTTACTGCATATTATGCCACCAATGTATGCAGCGCTTTACAGAATTAGCAGGACAGCATAGGGAGATAATATACAAAGTGGGGTTATTCACTAATGTACTTTAATGCAGATCGGACGTTACCACACGGAAACTCCCATTCAAATCCATTGGATTTTCTGTGCGTTTTGTGCCTTATCAGCACTAATGCACTTTAGTGAATCCTGGCTAATGTGTCATGGAAGTGCAATAGGCATTCGTGAGTCCCTGCCCTACAGCGTTTACAATGTCAATGGAATAATGAGCCTTGCAGAATACAATAGGATCAAGTGCCGTGTGGGACATATTTGATGGGGGAAACGAGTGAATCAGGAGTCAGGTATTTTAATATACACCATTTGTTCTAAGTCTTTTGCAACTTTTCAAAGGGAATTCACCATCCTATGTGTTGCAAGCACATTCTTGATGCAGGCATTTTTTTACCTTTTCATGCTCTATCGGTGACCAAGCTTCACTGCTGCTAGCATTGCTTCACATCTTCCAGCTGTAACTGGAAAATAAAGCTCCAGTGCAATTAATCTGCTGTGACTTTGAATTACCTTGCTTGCTTTCCTTTGGGAGCAGCTCTGGCCACCTGGTACATGGTAATATTCTGGGTAAAATGCCCTTTCGTTTGAACTACACGCTATGCTCTTTTCTCATTAGCGAGAGTCCAACCTAATCGAGTATGGGCAAAGTCCAGCAAAACAGTGTTGTTCTTAGGAAATTAACATCACAGGATAGCTGGAGAAATGGTTTGTTTCTTAGAAATATTTAATCCCATTCAAAGTAATTGATTTTTTTTTTTTTTTTTTTTTTAATGATAATTTTATACCTGACTGTGACATATGATTTTAGATATATTCAGCACACATTGGGTTCTTTGTTTATGGGGAATATTCAAAGTTGCATAATTCAGTAGGTCTCCGCAAAAAAAGCTCAATGATTTTCAGATGACCGGTTCTGCATATTGTGATCTGTTGGTCATATTGTGTTCTGTTGTGATGCTGGAAGGCATTGAATTCTCCATAGCTTGTAAGAGTTTTGGAGCATGGTCTTACTTTGCCTTGTGTTGTCGTTTACTGTACCTATTGTTCTTATTTCACTGTTTGTAAGTAATTTTGTAAAAAAAAAAAAAACCCTGTGTACAGTGTTGGCGCTATATATGCAGTAAATAAAACTATACATAAGCAAACAACTAATTTTGTCTGATTGGCAAAATGTCAGTTTTGTTCCTACTGTATCGTATTACATCATCATGTATCACCTTTTATAATGAAAGATTTTTGAATAAATATAGTCATTTAAACTGCTTCACTGGGAAAGATGCAGTGAGAATAATACCTCTCTGACATATTTTTAGGGTAATGGGGCACAAGATACAGTATTTTGTTTGGAACATGCCATAAGTGATGAGATTTTTAAGTCAGAGGGTCAGATTTATGGTATTTAGTGTACACCACCCAGAAATAACCAATTATGGTTTAGTGGCTTCAACTCTTAGGCCTCGGCCATGGTGGCGCTGAGCGGGCGGGCGCGCTCACGCTGGCCGCTCTGAAACACATTGAGGCAATGTGTGTGGCCAGCGTGAGCGAGCGCCTGCTCGGCGCTTAGATGCTTGCAGAGCAAGCAAATTTGATTTTGCCGCTCGCAAACCCATCACGTGAGCGGTTCACCCAATGAGGGCGAACCAGCTCCGTGGCGTCGTGGCCGCGCCCCCAGACGAGCGCGCACCTAGCCGGCCACGAATCGCAGAGCATGAGCGCCAGCGTGCCCGCTCCCTGCCTGGCCGCAGCCTTATGCCTTTTTCTGCTACTGTAATTTCTACCATAAATTCCAAGTACTTTTGATTGTATCACAAATAATATGAGGAACTATCCCATAGTGATGTAGAATTGACTTTTCCTTATTTACAGTCCTGATTGCCAACCTTTCCATATTAAAAAAATAATATTTTGTACATTTTGCTTTTTGGAGGATTTTATATCCGGGGGAAATAGATGTACATTTCTAAACTTCACTGGCTTGGTGTATAATGGAAGTGATCAATATTTAGTATCTCACTGAATTGAAAGAGATCTGGTAGATCTGATGTAGTCTATTTACCAACATTAAAAATTTGGTATCTTGAAGAAAAAATAATACAGTACTTAACTTTATTCACTTATGGTATTCCTGACATTTTTTTTTTTTTTTTTTTTACAAGCAAGTACTGTACCTGCTCTTGATGCGTTTGTGCCAGGTCTACTATTCTCTATGTTGGTGAAAGACATATGCAACAGTATGATCTGGACGATGCACCTTTGTTATGTGGTGTTTTTCTAAATGGTTTTCAGTGCCAGGTTTGCAGCATTTTGTGCAGCTGTCATCCATATTGTATTGCATCGTTTGGATTTGGCTTTCAGCCATCAGTCCCAACAGATTGTGTTCTTGTCACAAATTGTGCACCCATAATATATAATTGTATTATTGTTTTTTGTCATTTTTGTTATTTTGTAAAAAAAAATGTTTTTGTAGTTATATTAGCTGTGTAGGTTTAGGATATGCATCAGAGGTTGTCATATTGATTGAATCTCATTTTAGAGGTGTGGTTGGTTTATGATCATATTTATATGACATCCCTGAGATCCTTGGACCAGCCCCCTTATGAAGCGTATGTTACGCGAAACATGTCGACGTTAGACTCTTGGCATTCCCACGAAGCTGCGGATATTTTTCGATGCTCTCTGGATCGGGTTTAGTGCGGACTTTATTCCCTTGGGGAGTTTGTGGAGCTCATTTCTATTCTGTTCAAGTCCGCGGTTGGCACCAGTGTTTCTTCGTTTTAGGATGATGAGTACAGATATTATGACATACCATTTTGTAAATGTAATTTTTTAACTTTTATTTTTCATAAATGTTATTTTTATACTGATTCTGTCTTTCCTTGCACTCATAGTTGCATAGTAGATGATGTTGAAAAAAAAGATATACGTCCATCAAGTTCAACCTAAGCCAAATTTAAACGACAGATACTTATTCTATATTTGTATTTGCAGTATATTGATCCAGAGGAAGGCAAACAAAAAACCCCAGTGAAATATTATCTAATGATATCTCATAAGGGGAAAAATTAAATATCTTCCTGACTCCAAATATTGTCAAAAAGATTACTCCCTAGATCAACATCCTTTCCATGTTTACTTATTTGGTATATCCCTGTCTTACTTTCCTTTTTAAAAAGATGTCCAACCTTTTTTTGAAGATATCTATTGTATTTTCCTCAACAGTCTCCATGGGTAACGAATTCCACATTGTAACTGCCCTTACTGTAAAGAAACATTTCCTTTTGTTGCTGGTGAAATCTCCTTTCCTCCAACCGTAAGGTTTGACCCTGTGTCCTTTGTACTGCCCGTGGGATGAATAGTTCTTTTGAAAGCTCCTTGTATTGTCCCCAAATATATTTATATATAATTATCATATCCCCTCTTAGATGCTTCTAATGTAAACACATCTAATTTAGCTAGCCTCTCCTCATAAATCAGATTATCCATACCCTTTATTAATTTGGTGACTCTACTCTGTACTTTCTCTAGTTCCATAAATGTCTTTTATATGGAGTGGTGCCGAAAACTGTACTTCATATTCAAGGTGTGGTCTTGCTAATGCTTTATAAAGAGGCATAATTATGTTTACTTCCCTTCCATCCATTGCCCGTTTAATGCAAGATAAGATCTTGTTTGCCTTTGCAGCTACTGCATGACATTGGGCACTATTGCTAAGCCTGCTGTCTACAAGCACTCCTAAATCCTTCTCCATCAAGGATTCTCTTAGGCCTCGGATATAGTAGGCGCGCACGACGGAGCGCACGGACCTGTATGCCAAGCGATCTTTGGACTGAGAACCACAGCGACGTGGAGGCGTGGCCGTAATATCACGAGGCTGGTTCGCCCTCATTGGCTGAACCGCTCACGTGACCCGCCCGTCGCATAACAAAAACAAAATCCTTTGTCTCCTGAAAAATCTGTCGCGCTTCCTCGCTCGTGCCCACTAAGGGCGGCCCAATAGATCCCCTGCATTTTGTTAGAGCCGCACGCTCCATCGCATGCACCAAAGCCGCGGTCTTAATTTATCCAAATTTAATTAATAAGTTGTCTTTGTTCTTGTTTCCCAAATGCATTACCTTACATGTATCTGTATTAAACCTCATCTGCTATTTACCTGCCCAAGTTTTCAGTCTACCCCAGTCCTTCTGGAGAGAAATTACATCCTGCTCTGATTCTATTACCTTACACAATTTAGTATCATCAGCAAAGTTGGAGACTTTGCTCTCGATGCAAACCTCATGGTCATTAATAAACAAGTTAAAAAGCAAGGGGTCTTTGAGGTACTCTACACACAACTTTAGCCCAAATTGAAAAAGTTCCATTTATTACAACTCTGTTGTCTATCCTTCAACCAGTTTTCAATCCAGGAGCAAATATTTTTAGAGTCCAATTTGCTTTATTTTGTACACTAACCTCTTGTGTGGAACCGTATCAAAAGCCTTTGCACAATCTAAGTAGACCACATCAACCGCATTACCCTGGTCTAAATTCCTACTTGCTTCCTCAAATAAACTAATAAGGTTAGTTTGGCACAACCTATCCTTCATAAATCCATGCTGACTATTACTAATAATTTTGTTTTCCATTAGGTATTTCTGAATCGTGGCGTGAAACGCGTAAGAGCTTTCCTGTCTGCACCATGTTGTCCTAATAAAGAAGTTTTTTATTTGACTGGCTGTTATCCTGAAGTATCCCTCATTGGCACGGCTGTGCTCCGCTTCACCTTACCTTTTCGGAGGTCATCATTTCTGAATATTGTCCCGTACTAAACCTCAAGTAGCTTCCCCACTATGGAAGTCAGGCTTACAGGTCTCTAATTCCCCAGTTGTAAACTAGCTCCCTTTTTTAAATATAGGCACCACATCTGCTTTATCCCAATCGTGTGGTACTGAGTCTGTGGAAATGGAGTCCTTGAATATTAAATTTAATGGTTTGGCTATTGCTGAACTTGGCTCCTTAAGAACTTGAATGTATGCCATCCGGGCCAGGTGCTTTATTTACTTTAATTTTATCAAGTCGCTTATGAACCTCTTCCTCAGTTAACCAAATGCTTGTTAATATGGAGGCTGTGGCTTCATCCTGCAGCACTACTATTGCAATTGATTCTTCCTGGGTAAATAGAGGCAAAGAATGTGTTTAATATCTCTGCTTTTTCCTTATCTCTAATAATTTGCCTACCCATCTCACTCTGAAAGGGTCCTATATTTTCTTTTCTATTTATTTTGTTAAGGTATATTTGTGGTTAATTTTACTTTCTATTGCATTCTTTTTTTCATTATCCATTTTTGCAACTTTTGTTACATTCCTTATAATTATGATATAATGTCTCCGTCCCTTCTGACTTTAAGAATCTAAATGCCTGCCTCTTATTTTCCATTTCCTTCCCTACCTGTTAATGTAGCCACATTGGTTTAGACTTGTTTCTTTTATATTTATTACCCAAAGGTACAGTATACACTGATATGTGTGCTTTTCTAACAATGTTTTAAAGACTGCCCATTTATCTCCCATATTTTCCCTGGAAAAACATCATCCTAATTTATTCCTTGTAGATTAATCCTCAATTTATTAAAATCTGCCTGTCTAAAGTTTAAGGTATTTGCTGAAACCCAAGTAATATGGTTTGTGATCATTTATTTCAAAAAGGACCATGCTATAATCACTGTTACCCAAATGTTACCGGACTTGAATATGTGTCACGGGAGACTCATGTGGCGGGTAGGATCGTGGTGGCAGGAGCGTAGTAGGGGTCACAAGTAGAGGTCCAAGGCAGGCGGCAGATAGCGTAGTCGGGTAACAAGCAGAGGTCCAAGGCAGGCAGCAGATAGTGTAGTCGGGTAACAAGAAGAGGTCCAAGGCAGGCGGCAGATAGTGTAGTCGGGTAACAAGCAGAGGTCGGCAACGAGGAGACTGGAACAGGACAGGGGAGCAGGAACAGGTCTGGGAGCAGGGACTGAGAATGGGGAGCAGGGACTGAGACCAGGGAACAAACAGGGACAAGCCAGATTACCAGCAAGGGCCTTTACAATGAACAGAATCAAATACAGGACTGATACAGGAACAGATCAGGATCAGAGACAGAAGCATGTGCATAGGAGTCTGACTCAAAACAAAGGCAAGGAACCAAACAGGAAACAGAACTATAAGACAGAGTGAGGAGCAACAAGAAAATACAGACAGAGGAACCCCAGAGCAGACAGAAGCAGCAGCACACCCGGTGGACAAGGAAAGTACTATGGATAGGCAGGAGGTCTAGGAGACCCTGACAATATGTGTTATTACTTCTACATTGTTTGATATTACCAAATCCAGTATTGCCCCTCTCCTGGTTGGTTCCTCAATAATTTGGGTCATGTAATTGTCTTTAAGCACCCCCAGAAACCAATTTCATTTGGTTAATGCTAATCTCATAGACGGGGCAATCTAAATTATGAATATTACCCATAATGCAAACATGACCTAGTTTTGATGCCTTCTCCATTTGCAAAAATATTTTGGCTTCCCCAAGATCACTGATATTTGGTGGTTTATAGCATATCCCTACAAACGTTTTGTTTGTAGTTTTACATCCACTGCTAATTTCTAGCCATAATGTCTCTACATTTTCATCATTCCCTTCATAAACATCTTCCTTTGTAATAGGTTTTAGATCCGGTTTAACATATATACATACTCCATCTCCTCTTCTCTTTGCTCGATCCTTTCGAAATAGGGAATGACCCTCTAAATTAACTGCCCAGTCATGAGTTTCATCCCACCATGTTTCAGTAATGCCTATGATATCATACCACTCCCTTGTAGATATTAATTCAAGCTCCCCCATTTTCTGTCAGGCTTCTTGCATTAGCAAGCATGCATTGAAGTTTTTTTTGAGTCTGTACTATTATCTTATCTGCTATTGCCTTTCTACTCCAATTGGGTTTAGTCTTTAGACTATTTTCTAGTATTATTTGTATTTAATACTAGCTGATATACCTGGCGTTGCCCGGAGGCAGGGAGTGGACGGGGGGCGTCAAAGGCAGGGGGGGTGTCAAAGGCAGGGGGGGCGTCAAAGGCATGGATTCCTCCCCCTGCATTTCCTCACCTGGCAGCATGCCGCGCTCCTCGGCCTGCCAGTGGTTCTCCCCCCTCGTGGCCTCCGGCGACTCCCGGTGGCACAAAGGAGCTATTGCGCGGCCGCAACTCCCTGCCGCCCTCCTCCTGCTCCTCGGGGATATTGACACGGGTAGTGGCGTGTGGGGGTGGGGGGTGAGCCGTAGAGAGCGTGCGGTGGGGGAAGTGGTTGAGCGCCGGGAAACGGGGGTCCTTCCGGAGGCTGCCTGCCCACTGCCTGTCCCCCCGCCGGGGAGGGAGGGAAGTGAGCGCCGGGGAGGGAGGTGAGTGAGCGCCAGGGAGGTGAGTGAGCGCTGGGGAGGTGAGTGTGATGGGGAGGTGAGTGTGATGGGGAGGGGGGGCGGGGGAGGGGGAAGAGAGTGGCAGTTGGGTGACGTCAGAGCCCCCAATCTGATTGGCCAGAGGCTGAGGACCAATCCGATTCACCGCAGATAGCACTAACCTTTCGATTTTATATATTAAGATGGGTGTCTCCCTGCTTGCCAAACTCGCACTTGCCCCCATTCTACTGTACCTCCATGACCCGCAGCTATTTCCCAATCCCTGTCTGTTCTATTTTGTTTGTTACCGGTTTCTTCTCCCTCCCCCCTCCACTCTTTCTATGTGTGCGTGTTCTGGTCTGGACAATGTCCTCTTTCTGCATATACAGTATATTAGCTACAAAAGCCAATGTAATGGATATGCATAATAGATGTAACGTCACCATGGTCCTTTTCAGTATTAGATAGCATTTACATTGTTGTTCATTCATTAGTGTTCAAGCCGTTGCTCATTCCCTCTTTCTCCAGCCAGTGCGGTGCTGTATTTAGTAGCATTTCTGTTGGAGCATAATACATTTGTCCCGCTTTCTTCCTCACCTTTTTAACTGCATTCTATGCAGCTTTTGGCTATGAGGCTGTGTTTTAACCTGTATCCATTTCTGCTCTGGAAATGAACATCTCATTTTCACCGTATACTGAAGTATCATGAAGTAAAACATATGACGTTGACATTAGAATTAATCTATGACCATGGAATAAGCCCATTAAAGAAAAATACTACTGTAAATTCTGTGTAGATGGTCGAGAGACAAGAAATCAGACATTGAGAAGAGTGAATAGTCATTACCTTAGAGAGGTAAAACATAATTGGATTTTCTTCATGGTTACCCAAGTGCTGCTGCTATCAATCTGGATATGATATAATATGCATAGTAAAAGGCTATTTGAGCAGCAATGTGCAGAACTAACCATAATATAATTTCTACAGATGCCTCACAGGCCCCTTTAAAAGGCTTTCCTGAATGAAGCGGTGGTTGGTAAGCATTAGGTCAAAAGTACAGGAAATGATAGATTTTTGTACGGAAAACTCATTCCATGTCATTTATTTTCTTTGAATCTCAATGAGCTGTGGCTAGTTCAATAACATTTGTTTAAGCTGAAGTTGAAGACATCGGGGGAAGATATTTACAGCCAGAGGACAAAATTATATCTGACATGGAAATTCAATTATGCTTACCAATAAGCAGAAAAAGTGCCAGAAGCCATATTAAGTGTATCAATAGTGACCTTGTGTCACAGTTGCTGCTGTATGTGTCATATCTGGCATGAATGCATCAATGTAATTGTTATGTTTACTTTGTTTAAAATATAGACTTATTCTAGCTGATCCGTATCAGCTGTCTTTGCTTTTCCGTCTTGTGAGTATGCATATCCAAAAGGTTAAATATTTATCTGGCCCTGTGTAATCCTCTCAAAATAAGCTTTTCGCATAATGCTATTTTGACTATACTAATAGATCTGGTGCTTTACTGAGTCTTGTTAGTTTTATTACAGAAAGCAAAGACAAATTCATTTTTCAGTCATAAGATCAAAAGTTAAAATCTTCACGAGTGCATCCTTACTTGGTATTGCCAGAACCTCCCTAGCCCTGACTGTGCTTTTAATTTAGAGAACACAGTACAATCAAAAGACACTTTAAGGGCCAATTTTAATCAAAAATGTCCCAAAGCCTTTTATAAGTGTAACAAGTTACTTTGCTCTAATTTTGACAATTTGCCACCACTTGTAATTTGAAAGCGTCACTAGGTAGAGAGAGTTGCATGTACAGGTTATAATGGAAAAGTTCTGCTCTTCTGTACGTCGTGTTTTTTTCTCCCTTTAATCCAACTCAAATATCTCACCAGGTTTTAGGTGGTGTTAATGTCTTGGCCTAGAAATCTTTGTCAGATTTATGTACCACTGCTTACATTTGGCACAACAAGCAGAAGATGGTGTAGTGGATCAACTGCTCATTTCATTGATACATGGACCACAAAGGCAGGGATGATCTAGGCTCCGATATGGGTTATGAAAACACAATCACACGTTCATTGCCGTTGAGTTGTATGGCAGGAAATACTATATTAAGCCCTTATCTGAGTTTAGTGAATCACACCCCATAGTATCTTATTTCACTCACTGTTCTCTCCAACAAAAACTATATACAGTACCAATAAGATTGTCCAGTATTACGCCAGGAGTTTAATGCACAACAGAGTATTGTTTGTGTGCTGTGCACTAAGGCTGGCAATATTGAAAATCTGCTATTCCAGCCTTTGTGTCAACGATTACTTTTATGAACATCTTAAGTGCATTTGCACTGTACTGTAAATTTGGAATCACAGTAATATGTAAATGGAGATAACCCCATTGAGTTCCAGAGAGACAAAGTGCCACTTATGATCACGTGACAGTCTCCTCACTGATGAGAGGAGTTATCCCCTTTCCGTCCGACATCCTTGCAGAACGCGTCCTGAGCTCCATAGACACGATCTCCCCTAAGAGAACAAGCATTTTTGGTTTTTTGTTTTTACGTTGCTTTTACATCATGGGACACCAAGCCAGAACCCATTATGTAGTAGCTACGTCGTGGCGGACTCAAAGGATTCAATCTTGATGAGCAAGGGGAGAGATGGCTTCACAGCATATTGATTAAGGGACAATTTCTGTGACAAATACTTAGGTTTAATACATCTTGCATAAAATCCGTATCGGATACCGCTTGATCAGACGTGGAGATTTGATTTTTTTTTTTTTTTTTTTTTTTTCATGAACGGGAAGTGAAAATAAAATACAGTGATACCTCTCAATTTTCTTGTCCAATAACTCCATACAAACAATCCTTTTATCTTTGAAAAAGCAAAGTACACTGCTACTTTCACTCCAAGATATGTTACAAATGACTAGATTTGTTTTTTTGTTTTTTAAATGGAAAATTGATCAGGTGTGTAGAGATTGAATCAGTTTATAGCATCACAAGATCACAACTCGATATGTGACCTTCTTTTTTTTTTTTTTTTTTAGATGTTATTTAGCTTAACGCACTTTTCTTACAACCCTGGATATTCTCTGTGGATATTAACTTTTTGGCTGATAAACTATTTTCCTGTATGAGGAATGCAGCCATTTGCCACTTGCAGTGTTGTAACATCCTAGACTACCATGTCTGGACACCAGGTTTTGGGGACTATATATGATAACGACGACCTCCACATCAAGCAGTTTTCGCATTTTCCTACAAAGTATACTATCTGAAGTCCCAGAGTGGCATTTTAAGGACAATTTTTTATTTATTTTTTCTAAAAATGTGATCTCTTCCCCCCCCCCCCCCCAATCCAATAAAGCCAAATGCCCATCAGGATACTCGGTGTTCATCCAAGTGGCTATGAACACTATAGAGCTGGGACATTTCAAGAAGCGCAGAGAAGTGCTGTCTATTAACCTTAGTACAAAAAATATTTATTCTGAGCATGGTCGACTGCTCACCACATAAATGTGCATACAGTAGCATACTTCCCTACATTTTTTGACCCTCCGAATGTATTTTCAGCAGTGAAATTGACTCCAATGTATAACATCTGATGATTTAAGAATTTATGCAGACACAAAATATATGGCTAAATATCCTCTTCCCCAAAATTGAACCACAGAGCTGCTTTCCTACTAAATGAACATTTTATTTTGAAACAAGCCCTCTATTTTCATAATATTTTTAGTTTAGTTTGTGATGGCACAAAAACATGTTTTTGGCAGACACAAACTGAAATGGGAATGTGTTCCTTTTTAAATGGTGTGATGTTCCTCTCCATTTGGCAGGTACTGTACTTGAATCTCTTAAGTTCACGAGCAAAAAGTGATCTCTCCCAATATCTGGTCGATTCAGCCTCTCTTATCCGTTGATAACGTCAAGTTTTGTGAAAGTGAAAAGCAGAATCTAGCTTGCAATTGGTACTTGAACACGCAATAAAAATAAATGCTCTCATTAAAGATTATTATTGTTTTTTTAAAGAATGTTTAATATATTCTCAATGTGCATTTCAGTTAATTTCTTTGCTGTCTATGCTTATAAAAGCTTTCACTTGGTTACTGTCAATATATTCTCATTCATATACAAACCCATTTATCCAGCTGTGTACAATGGTAAAAGCTACATTATCATAACTGCTCCAGGAATACGCACATAATGACCATTATTTCTTGTTTGCTTGGGGCACTTGTTATGTAAGATGGCTTCTGAATGTGTGTTTTTTTCCCTCTTATCTGCTTTGGATTTGAATGGGCAGTAATGTGATGTTAGCATCTCTTTGTGTACACGTCTGATGGCTAACACACGTACATTTTCCGTTCCTGTAAGGCATGCTTTTAGCACGACTCAAGATCTCAGTCAGCCCTTAGCATGTACTTGCCATACTTTTTTTTTCTTTTTAAATCTAATAGTTACTGTTTATTTCTGATTTATGTACTTTTGACTTCAACAATTCTCCAATTTCATAACGAATATTACTTTTTTTCAGTTTTACAATGTAGTGTTTTTTTTTTAAATACCTTTAAAAAAAAAAAAAAAAAAAAAAAAAAAAACTCCTTTTGGGTAAAACAGTTACGGTGTAAGAGGAAAACATGTCAATTAGATGTGCAAAATAAATTTTACACGTAGTAGTGTCCTGATGACGAAGATCAGATCAGGCACAAGGAGGGAAGCTAATGGGACCAAATCAGTTTGCCAAGATAAAGGGATAATTTAATTGCTGATTCAGCAATTTGATTGTGTGTTCTGTTAACATGTTTCAGTTTCACCAATTTTAATTCATTAGTATAATTTCATCTCTGAAGAACTCTAACTTTGGTCACTAAAAGGTATCACAAGCTACAGCCAAATTTAATAACACTTTGATCGCTGCTGTTTATATTACAGTATATTAAAGCACCAACACTTTTGTCCTCTATCTATATCTATATATATTATATACAACTTAAGATGTGTCTTTTGACCTGGTCTCATATAATCATGTGTGCAATTTCTTTTCCCATGTCATAGAAATAGTTTTCTGAAGCTAACAAAAGTAAAGAATAATTATAGTTTCAGTTCATCCAAAAGACAGCTTGGCAAATAGTTTGCGGTTAGATAAAAATATGAAGGATGATGGGGACAAAAATAAATTGTATGCCTTGTGGGCAATTGATAGGATGTGTGGGTGTATTTGACAAGAGGGTTTCCTTTTTAATGCTCTTTTCTTAAAAAAAATAAAGATGCGCCTGGAAACTTTTTCTCTGTATGGCTTGACAATGTCCAACCCATGTCCAGCCTTGTGTTTATTTTTATAGTCACTCAATGCTGTTACCTTTTACAAATGTATATTTGTCCTTTTTAAAACTAAATGATCTATAACCCTGAGGAAAGTCCTCTGTGCAGGACCGAAACGTTGGTGTTCTTGTTGGACTTCATTATACTCTTTTTGTTCGATTGATTACCATGTGCTGTATCATCATTTCTCCATGCCTTGGCTTGGGTAATGTATGTGTATATGTAAATATAAACAACTAGACACACCTCCAATGATCTAAGTGTATATGTATTGGCATGTGCATGTTAAAAGGGACTTGTAAACCTATACATCACCCAGGGTGATAACCAGGAGAACCGTTATGGAGATAAACTAGATGAAGAAATACAGCACCATGCTTGTAAATTCCTTTAGAAAAAGTGTATTCTAGTCCACATAACCAATGTTTCAGTCCGCACAAGGACCTTTGTCAGGGTAAAGGTACACAAGGAGACGCCAAGAATATAAAGGGCATATAACCCAGAAGTGTAAATAACCAGTGAACCTTGCGGCAACACACCTGTCATGGAACAGAAATACCCATTTCTGCCTTCTGTTTCACCCCCCCCCCCCCTTTCCTTGGCAGTTCTGCCTGCTAGCTGTATTTGGATGTTACTTTCCTTGCAGTTTCACTCCCAGTGCAGATGGAATGGATACATTATGTTGCCTTTTTTCCTTCCAGTCTGTCACACCCCTCCAAGTTAATGGGCTTTCCCATTCCCCCCTGTCCCTGCTGATAGTTAGTTTGGTCTGACCCCTATCCCTGTGTCACAAGCAGTACCCACTGTCTTTACTTCCTGACATTGGCAGAGTGAGTAAATTCATGTTACACCCCTATGGCAAGGCCAATTCTTTTCACCTGCCCTTAACTACAAAGCATCCACAGATACACCTTTCCAACACAAACATCTTATCCACAAGTGCCTGTTCTTATTGCTGCTTTCCTAAATAAAGTGAAGAAAATATAAAGTGAAGAAAATATACAGGACTTGGTGTGCTTTGGAAAGAGGGCTGAGTTGAAGCTAGCTGGGTTCATTCATACCCTAGACATGACCCTGGATCCAGAATAACACCCGTTTGTAAGCGTCTCCAAGCAGCCGATGTATACAGGGAGCTCCAGAGAGTGGAGAGACTTGACAATACCAAACGGCAGCCATCCACGCCTGCGTATAAACAAAATGTAAAGCAAACCAGGGATATTAACCATAAATCATGGATTAACTAATTCGCAGCAGGTACTATGGAAAGAACCAATTCTAAAACATGTACTCAAAGAAACTAAACTTAAGTTAATGAGTTAATTCTACTCCAACTATAAGCCCAATAAAGACATTAGCGCATATAGCACAAAAAAATAGAAGAGCAGAGGCAGTGCAAGTCAGGGCCCAGTTCAGAGCTTATCAAGCTCAATATTAAAATATCCATAGCCTACATATACTCCAGAAACGACCAGTTACTGTATGCAGCAAAACTTAGAGTATAAAGCAATAAAAAGTGCATATAGCATATGTAAGTTACAGAATAATAATTTAAAACATAAATCTCATGACACAATAGCAGTGTTCACCCGACAACCTAAAGTACAGATACAAAATACATTGACACTCACAACAACAAGATATATAAAAAAATTAATGGTGAATGGTATATTGTATAGCAAGGGCAAATTGTGCAGAAGAATGAGTCCTTACAGAGTATTGCCTGGTGGCTGAGCAATATATGCTCGTAACAATAAACTCTGTGGTGTACGAAAAAATTAGAATATCCTTAAGAAGACAGCATATCATCTGAGCCTCCGATGTCCTATACTGTTCGTGTTGTGGATAAGATATTATACAAGCATGCAATGTAGTCAAAGGAAATCAGAAGCAAACAGTTAATTTCTTTTAAAAAAAAAAAGCTGTGTGTGCTGTGCACGCGCATAGTAAGTGAAACTTCTTTGACTTTTGTCACAGAAATTGTATTTGTGTTGGTGTTGGTGATGTTTTAATTAAAAATCAAAATACAATCTCAATGACAAAACGCAAATAAATTTGACTTAGAATACGCGTGCTCGGCACACATCCCCTGTATTAGCTATTTGCACTAAGTGTGAATTCCGCGTGTGACAGTGTGCGTGTGACTGAGAGTGTGCGTGTGACTGAGAGTGTGCGTGTGACTGAGAGTGTGCGTGTGACTGAGAGTGTGACTGAGAGTGTGCGTGTGACTGAGAGTGTGCGTGTGACTGAGAGTGCGTGTGACTGAGAGTGTGTGCGTGTGACTGAGAGTGTGCGCGTGTGACTGAGAGTGTGCGCGTGTGACTGAGAGTGTGCGCGTGTGACTGAGAGTGTGCGCGTGTG
>WSYH01001422.1:0-123114 GCA_036426205.1 Ascaphus truei
GCAGAGCTAGAAACCTAAGCTTCCATCTACTCTGGCTTCGCGCATGCCGCCTGTCTAGTTTTTTAATGGATCAACTGGGTCCCACTTTTCTTACGTAAATAACAAGGTATACTTTTTTACACTGGAGTGATTTTTAATTAGTGTAACTAAGCGTTAAAGCAGCACCCTTAATCGCTTGCCAATAGTGTACAAGTAGAGAATTATGATAGAAAATAAAGCTGCAACACAATACTTGTATATGATCCCTGACTGTCCTTACCAAAAATTGTCGGAGTTACAAATAAACTGTTCTTTAAACTTAATTATTCTTGGGATTATTTTTACAGTAATATCAATACTAACAATAAATGCTGCTATATATTACAGTTAATATACTATAATCACAGTAACATGTACAGCATGAGGGCTAGAGCCCAAAGTCCGCTTCATTGAAAGTCTGTTCAATCAAAGCAGGTTAATACTAATGCAAAAATCTATTATTAAATAAATTGTTTTTTTTTGTTTTTAAAGATATAATATAATTGTACAGCAGCAACACACCAACCCACAGCTAAACCCTGCAACAAATGGCTTCATTTTAAGGTTGCACCTCTATTTATACTCCTCCTGAGCTCCTCCTCCTCATCCTTAGTCATTACGGGTTTTGGTTCGAATTATTCATCTGTAGCATGGATTGTAAATCATAGACATTTTGGGGGGCGGGGGGGAAATGCGGATGGCCCTTTAGGAGACAGATCCACAGATATTCGCGGACCAAAGGAACCAGTCGAACTTAGGCAGATCCAATCTGCCAAAAAACTGCGGCCATCTCTACTCTGAAAACTGGGAGTAATACAGCGGTGGATCTGGCAGCCTGGATGTCCATTTCAATTTTGCTTCTATTCTTAGCAAACATCTGTTGTTTGTTGACTAACAAGATGGAGTTGTTATGGAAAGTATGATAACACACTCACCTGTAAACAAGACGAGTAAGTTTATTAAACAGGTGTTAAATAGACAAAAAGCTATTACAGGATTGATTGTTCAAGTAGGGCGTGTGGTATTGCAGGTTAAATGGTGCCCACCAAACACAGTATCACACTCATTGATTAATCTATTTTTTTATTTGCCACTGTTGTATATTTATTTGGAAATCTATGCAGAAATCAACCGCTCATTTAGACAACTGCTAATTGAGGCAATATGTTTATGTGCTACAACTACAATTTACTCACAATGGTAGCTGTGTTGCTAGTTACGCTGTTTTTATTACAGTACAGAAGTAGCATGCATTTGTAACAAGATTTTTCTTAGCATGAGATGGAGTGGCCATGCTTGTAATTGTATCAGCAGTGTTTATATTGGTATTGGTGATATTTCACAAAACACATGGCAGGCATGTTTATAATAACAGCAATGATGTTTATGTTACTAGGATTAGTTTGAAGCAGCTTTAATGGCACTGGTATAAAACATATAAATGTTAAGCTGATGTAATATGTTTGACATAAATATGAAGGTTGCTAAGTATTGTTATTTTAGATGGAGTTAAAAAACGTGAGGAAAGAAGAGGAAAATTAAACATATGGAACCCATTTTAGCTTTGTGTTTGTGATTAGTGAGAAGGAATAGTAGGTTTTGTACGATTCTCTGGGATGCATTGTAATGAATCCTGGCATGCTTTTCCTTTTATAAAGAAACATATATAGTTGAATTACCTTACAGATGGTCAATTCATGCTAGCACTGTGATATTTGTGATATGATATTCTTAACAGAATTTAACATTGACTCCTACTGAACATCATGTTGTGATTTATTTGTGACACAATTTAATTAATTGGCGCAATTCATTTCAATTCTTACATAGAAGAAATGGGAAAGGAACTTTACAAATAATGATAGGCTAATTTAATAGACAAACACCACAAATCTCCTGGGCAGGCAAAATATTTAAATGACCCACTTGGGTCACTGTTCAAGAGTTCAGCAGTTTTTGCCTAATTTACATTAAACAAAGGACTGTATATTATTTAATATTTGTTACATAAAGAATCAATTTGTAGACCCGCTGCCGGTATATGCATTGCATTTACATATTACACACAGGAACAATGTGCAGACGTTTGTTCATCCTTGTTAATATGAGTACTGACCTAAAGTCAGTATTTGTATTGATGTGCTGATCATTGCTTTGTTGTTCCTTTTAGCCTTTGAGATCTAAATTATGCTCCCAAACTGGCAGTCTTTTTCTCTTTAAATTTATGCTTGTGACACCAAAGGAAGGGATTCTTTACAGTAAGGGCAGTTTAAATGTGGAATTCTTTACCCATGGAGACTGTGATGCCAGATACAATAGATTTGTTCAAAAAAAGGTTGGACATCTTTATAGAAAGGAAAGGTATACAGGGATATACCAAATAAGTAGACATGAGAAGGATGTTGATCCAGGGAGAAATCTGATCGTCAATATTTGGAAGGAATTTAATTTCCCCCTATGAGACATAATTTGATGATGTTTTTTTGTTTGCCTATCTCTGAATAAATACACTGTAAATATAAACATAGGATAAAGTATCTGTCGTCTAAATTTAACATGGGTTGAACTTGATGGACATATGTCTTTTTTCAACCTCATCTACTATGTAACTATGTAATACATCAAGATCTACAAGGACAATCATATGAATTGTGCATTATAACTATTGAATAGCTGACAGGCCATTTGATATATGCATGAACTGAATTTTGCACAGATTAAGGGGGCTATGTACTAAGCATTGCTATCTCAAAAAATATATATATTTGTCTCAGCAGGGATGTTTAATTATATAAGTTAACAAAATTATAATTTTTTCACTAAATGGCTCTTATAGTATGACACTAATAATCGATAATTACTAACATTGGTTATACATTTTTAAAAACTACACGTACTGTACTTCTGTTTTAATTTATTCAACAATTGGGATATGTCAACAATAATTTCAAATGATGTGTCATATGAATGAGGCCTTCATATACAGTTAGGTCTGGAAATAATTGGACACTGATACAAGTTTTGTTATTTCATCTGTGTACCAAAATAAATTCAAGTTACAGTTAAATAATGAATATGGGCTTAAAGTGCAGTCTATCAGCTTTAATTTGAGGGTATTCACATCCAAATTGGAGGAAGGGTTTAGGAATTACATCTCTTTAATATGTAGCCCCCTCTTTTTCAAGGGACCAAAAGTAATTGGACAATTGACTCAAAAGCTGTTTCATGGACAGGTGTGGGCTATTCCTTTGTTATTTCATCATCAATTAAGCAGGTAAAAGGTCTGGAGTTGATTCCAGATGTGACATTCGCATTTGGAAGCTGTTGCTGTGAACCCACAACATGCGGTCAAAGGAGCTCTCAATGCAAGTGAAACAGGGCATTCTTAGGCTGCAAAAAAAAAAAGAAAATCCATCAGAGAGATAGCAGGAACATTAGGAGTGGCCAAATCAACAGTTTGGTACATTCTGAGAAAAAAAGAACGCACTGGTGAGCTCTGCAACACAAAAAGGCCTGGACGTCCACGGAAGACAACAGTGGTGGATGATCGTAGGATCCTTTCCATGGTAAAGAAAAACCCCATCACAACATCCAGCCACGTGAAGAACACTCTCCAGGAGGTAGGCATATTATTATCCAAGTCTACCATAAAGAGAAGACTTCACAAGAGCAAATACAGAGGGTTCACCACAAGATGCAAACCATTCATAAGCCTCAAGAATAGAAAGGCCAGATTAGACTTTGCCAAACAATATAAAAAAAAGCCAGCCCAGTTCTGGAACAGCATTCTTTGGACAGATGAAACTAAGATCAACCTGTACCAGAATAGTGGGAACAAAAAAGTATGGAGAAGGCTTGGAACGGCTCATGATCCGAAGCATACCACATCATCTGTAAAACACGGTGGAGGCAGTGTGATGGCATGGGCATGCATGGCTTACAATGGCCCTGGGTCACTAGTGTTTATTGATGATGTGACAGAAGACAGAAGCAGCCGGATGAATTCTGAAGTGTATAGGGATATATTGTCTGCTCAGATTCAGCCAAATTCAGCGAAGTTGATTGGACGGAGCTTCACTTTACAGATGGACAATGACCCAAAACATACTGCGAAAGCAACCCAGGAGTTTTTTAAGGCAAAGAAGTGGAATATTCTGCAATGGCCGAGTCAATCACCGGATCTCAACCCAATTGAGCATGCATTTCACTTGCTGAAGACAAAACCTAAGGCAGAAAGACCCACGAACAAACAACAACTGAAGACAGCTGCAGTAAAGGCCTGGCAAAGCATCACAAAGGAGGAAACCCAGCGTTTGGTGATGTCCATGCATTGCAGACTTCAAGCAGTCATTGCCTGCAAAGGATTCTCGACGAAGTATTACAAATTAACATTTTATTTATGACTGTGTTAATTTGTCCAATTACATTTGAGCCCCTGAAATAAGGGGACTGTGTATGAAAATGGTTGCAATTCCTAAATGTTTCATACGATATTATTGTTCAACCCCTTGAATTAAATCTGAAAGTCTGCACTTATATTGCATCTCGGTTGTTTCATTTCAAATCCATTGTGGTGGTGTACAGAGCCAAAATTATGAAAATTGTGTCAGTGTCCAATTATTTCCGGACCTAACTGTATATGATGCACATTTATGAATGTTTGTATTACTTTTTAGCAGTGACATTTTTTACCCAACTCAAATTTATAAAAATATGTTTGTACTGAGGACTTAAGTGTCACTTCTTGGAGGTGTGTGTCCTGTTGTTCTTTCAGTCAGTGCTCTACTTTTGCTTTGTCGTAGAACTACAGTAAAAAGGAATCCCCCCTGGCGAGGATGAAAATCAGCCAGAAACATAATGGCTAAGAATATTAATTGGCATATTTAGATATGCTTGATATACAAACCCACAGGGGTCTATCAGGTTTATGTAACAAGGCAAAAGTGGTGTAATACTGGGGTATAATAGCTGCCCCATACATAGAGCATAGATAACCATTCTGTTGAAAGCAGTATAGGGGGCTATGTGTCTATACACAGCTGCAAAATCGGGAAAAGTGGAGTAAAAAAGCTGCACCAGATTTATTAAAGAAAAAGTTTCCTTATACTGTAATAGTATTCAATTTTTTGTTTCGTAAATATGTTTCCATTTTTTTTAGCTAATTCTGTCTCCGTTTTGTAGCTAGGAGACTTAGACCTTTAAATATTTTGGCAGTTAGTCATTTTTATAAATCAGGAATATACTGTACTCACCTATTTATTTTCCCTTGTTCCCACTGAGCTCAAATCTCACTCTTCCAGATTTATTTTTAAGCAGAGACCTCTGTATTGTGTATGTACTAGAGCACGTTGTTTATTGTAACATGTTCCTGTCACACACTTTTCACTCCGTATTGCAAATGAGAACTGCATACAGCTGTAACTTCAAAATTAATATAACCCACAATGTAAGGCCTGCATTGTCCAAAAAAAGTGGCGTTACCATTAATTTGTACATACTTTGCAAAACATTAAAAATAAATTCAAAGCCATCATCACTATAAAAAGACAAAAAAAAATGTAAGTCTAAATACAGAAATACAGGTTTTGTACTTCAAACAAGTACAGGGGCTTTCTCTTTTTCCGCTCATGTTTCATACAGTACCATCATGTCCAGAATGCTTAAAAGCCACAAATTCCAAGCTGCATGCAGCCTGTTTGTCCCAAAATACCACTGAGCTGACTACAGCAAACACAAATTACAAGCTGACTTAATCACAGCTAGGCTACTGGTTATTTCTGGATTCTAAAAATGACAATGAACATTCTCAGTCAGTGAGCTTCTGGAGAATTATATATTGCACCTCATCATCAGCATGGATTCCTCTTAGTTCTAGGGTAAGTGAAGACCATAAAACAGAGGAATGAGAGTAGCTCACTGAGGTCCAAATCTTCCAGGCATGTTATATTGAAACAAAAAGTGAATCCCTGCTCTTCTCCCTTTGGGATAGCAATCAATGGGGAATATATATATATGTATGGTGTAAATACCTATTAGAAAAAAGGAGACTTTTGGTATACATCCTTTGATCAAATAATGCCAAGCCTGCTAACCACGTCAAGGTAAGTCTCTATAGAAGGTCCCTACGCTAAATGCATACTAGTGTTATGTGAAATAAGCCCAGAAGGGGTTAAAATATCAAAGCATATGCTTATATAACCTAGTGCCGTTAAAAACTGGTATGTACCAGTACAGATACTCACATGTCTGCAAGTGAAGTGAAATAATGGGACCTTGCTGGGAGATTATATACCTGAAGAGGAGGGGCTGGCCTGCCATAAACTGCTCAATAAGCAGTTGCAGGTGATTGGCTAAATATATTAAATTACACCATAGTAGTGTTGCCCTCTAGGAGTGTGCTGCTAAGGATTAAAATCGGCCCAACAAATAATGTAAAACAAATATAATCACTGCGCTTCTCCACGTGAGGAGCATGCAGCTAGTGAAGGATTTGGCCATACAAATGTGCGAAACAAAAAGTGAATCCCTACGCTTCTTGTATACCAAAAGTCTCCTTTTTTCTTATAGGTATTTACACCATACATATATATATATTCCCCATTGATTGCTTTCCCAAAGGGGGAAGCGCAGGGATTCACTTTTTGTTTCGCACATTTGTATGGACAAATCCTTCACTAGCTGCATGTTCCTCACGTGGAGAAGCGCAGTGATTATATTTGTTTTACATGTTATACTGAAAAGCAGAAAAGAAGCAAAACAATTGTGCTACAAGTTCCCAGAATATATGAAGTAGTTAACTAGGGTGCTGATCTCCTGCGTACAGTATATAAAAAAAAGGAAAAGAAATGAGGGAAAAAAATATTTGATGTGTCCCCTGGGCGGTGAAGAAGAGACCCGAAATAGAAATCTGCATATAAAGGGGGAAACAAACATATACAATATATTTAAAAAATCATGATATGAATTTAAAAAAATTGTTTAGATAATAATCATGCAACAGCTATACAAATGCTTTACAAAAGTAATTTATTAACAAAACAACATGCTTTTCAAAATAAATAAAACAAACAAAAAAAAGGCTCTCACACACAATCCGTCCGCAAAAAAGATGGCCATCTATTCATTCATATAGCTCATAGGATTCTAAGAAACACACATACTACCTCAATATTTTGCAAATGCAAACAATCAATACTAAGTGAAGTAACAGTCTTATATATAACTAGGGCTGCCAGATGTCCCATATATATGGGATTGTTCCTTATTTTATTGACTTGTCCTGTTGTCATGGAAATGTCTGTCAGGATATATAATTGTCCCGTTTTAGTGCCTTGACATGAAATGCCTGAACTGAACTTAAAATGACTCTAATGTAATCAGTCATAAAAATATAATAGATTGCTAATTGAGTGTATTAGTTACCTTTTCCGATAGATGTTGCCTTACTAAATTATTAAAATAATAAAGTTATGACACTACGTAGTCCTCTCATAATACCATGACACCCACCCCCTATAGGCATTACTTTTTTCCCTGCCTCTACTTCTTAGTTCAGTGTATGTCTTTCCCCGCCCTGCAAAGAGCAGAGATGATAAAAAACAAAGAATTTAGAATATTCTGGGGAAACAAAATGACCTCCGACCCTGGTTATGGTGTCCTCTGTAGTTCACAAATCCATTAGGATTTTGACTTCCCGGAACAGCTGGACTAGGAGGGGAAGAGAACCTGCAGTGTGCACGTGGATCACCGTACTTCCATCCTGCTGCACGGATGACAAGGTGGCTGGTGTGTGCTATATACAAACTACCCAACAGGTTTATTTTCATAAGACCTCTCGTGAGTGCAATACACCACCTGTGTATTTCTAGTTAACATAGATTTACACTACTGTGCTGGTCTTCGCCATCTTTCTGAAGCTATTTGGAACAATATTCCAGTGTTTTCATTAGAAACACCGATTGTTACTTCTATTGTGCACTATATACAGTACTTCCCTAGTGTAATTGTATTAGTCACATTCTCTCTGCACTACTCTGTATCACAGAGCTGTACTACAGTATGCTGTTGTCTATTCCCTCTATTTTATGAACGTGTGAGTCCCTATGCACTCAACATCCACTCAAAGAATTGCTGTAGTATTTTGCACATGATTTGCATTTAACCTATGATGTTTTATTTTTTTATTTATAAAAATATTTTACCAGGAAGTAATACATTGAGAGTTACCTTTTGTTTTCAAGTATGTCCTGGGAACAGAGTTACAGTATAACAATATATGGTTACATTTAATGAATAGAGGTTTTACTGTCAATTCACAGACATTTTATGGACAGATAGAGTTGGAAAATTGGGTACAGGGGATAAAAGGGCTGGTGAGTTTCAGATTGAAATAAAGAAGCTTTAACATCACCAAACATCAGCGAACTGCAGCAAATGGCTCACACCCTTTAGCTGCCCTTCGGCTCTGCCAAAGGCTATCCACCTTTGCGGCGACGCAGATGTACACTGAAGGGGTTCAGATTGAATGCAGCTGTGGATTCAAAGTCCTTTGTCTTCAGTGGCTCATTAACATTCCAATGGGTGGAGTTGATGTTCCACATAGTACAAGCAAATGCTAACACTTATCATGCTGGTTCTGTGCAGAGGGGAGCAGCTCTTGGGTAACTCCATCAGGCTTCTGCCTTTGGGGCGATGCAGATGTACACTGAGGTGTTCATATTGAATGTAGACTGTAAATTAATAAATTGTTAAATAGGGATTAGGGAATGATGGGAAACAGTATTCCAAGTTCTTACTCATTCCAAAGAAAGGGTTCATCTTATCAAATCCTTGCAAAACAAGAATAAAATGGCTCCCCTTCCCCTTCTATTATCATGTAGAGATATTGAAAATACAAGTTACGTTAATTAGCATTAAAATTATGAATAGCATATTTTAGCATGAAAAAAAACCATTTCTAATAAGTATAAAATCATAAAAACAGGACATTAGGACATTAAAATAATAAACTGAAAAAAATTAAATAAATCATTTAAAACAGTAAGAAATATTTAGTTAGTAGCATGGCCTTATGTTCTGATTTTGGTTCTAAGTTTAATTTTTTCTTTCTTTCGGTTTTGGTTCTAAAAATCCTGAATGGACTCTGTTTTGTTAATCTCTAATATGTAATTGTTAGTCACTGCAAAGCTATCATGAGGCAGGTCTATTTCTATATACAGATATAAGATATATATATATATATATAGAATATAATATTAATATATTATATATTATAATGATAATATTATGATATATATATATATATATATAATATATATATATATACACACGTGGAGGGTTTTTGTCACTTTTTTAATCACCATACTTAACTCAGTATTATGGTTGGCCCATCCTTTAGCTTTGTGCATACCAGTTAATAACCCCACACTGATGAGAACCATTAGGTTGAAACAGCTGTCTGTGGGTTGTTTTTTGAGTATGCACCTTAACCCTGGCTGTGCTCAAAGCTGTGACCATGCAGCAACGCTTAAGCCTATAGGGAACATGTAAAAATGGTTTTTGAAGCAAAAGTGGCACTGTGTGCCCATTGCATGTAATTTCCCAGAACCTTGCTGCAGTGGAAGTGCTGTGTGCTGGGTGATATGGGGAAAGGCGGGGTTGCAGACCTGCTCAGACATGCAGAGGAGCATACAGTTGCATTTACAAGAATGATACATACATACAGAATAGTATATATATATATATGAAACTAATAATAGAGAGAATAGTATAATAATATATATATATTATATATAATATATATATAATATATATATATAATCTATTATATATATATACCATACGATACCGTTTTAAGCACGAGATCATGAGACAGCACTCTGGTAAGTTTGATCACAAGTTGTTTGTATGAAAAAGACACCAAAAACCGACGTTTCGGTCCCCCAGTGGGACTTCTCAAGTGTGGTCCCACTGGGGGACCGATAGGTCGGTTTATGTGACTTTTTCAATACAAAAAACTTGTGATCAAAACTTACCAGAGTGCTGTCTCCTGATCTCGTGCTTCAAACGTATCATATGGTTTATTATTCTTTATGGGACAAGCACCCAATTTTTCTACTTGCAAGTGGAGTGGCGGCTGCTTCTGTGGATTCTATATATATATAGTATATCATATCTATCTATATATAAATATCATATAGATTAATATATATAAATGTAAATAACAATGTATGCTCACTGCAGTCTTAGGCAGGTCTGCAACCCCGCCTTTCCCCATTATCACCCAGCACACAGCACTTCCACTGCAGCAAGGGATTCTGGGAAATGACATGGAAATGAGCACACATTTTGTTCAAAAACAATTTTTAACATGGTTCCCTATAGGCTTAAGCTTGCTGTGGTCACAGCTTGAGCTAACCCCACACTGATGAGACCATTAAGGGCTCGAAAACGCTGTCTGTGGGTGGTTTTCTGGGGTATGCACCTTAACCTGCTGTGCTCAAAGCGTGACAATGCAGCAAGCTTAAGCCTATAGGGAACCAAATGGAGTACAAATTGGGCACCAATCCTAAGAAAAGACATATGGAACTAGAGAGGGTGCAGAGAAGAGCCACCAAATTAATAAGGGGATGGACATTCTAACTTATGGGAGAAGAGACTAGCTAAATTAGATTTATTTAAATTAGAAAAGAGGACGTCTAAGAGGGGATATGATAAACTATATACAAAATATTCAGGGACAATACAAGGAGTTTCAAAAGAACTATTCATCCCACGGGCAGTACAAGGACTCGGGCCATCCCTTAAGGTTGGAGGAAGGACATTTCACCCAGCAACAAAGGAAAGGGTTCTTTACAGTAAGGCAGTTAAAATGTGGAATTCATTACCCATGTAGACTGTGATGGCAGTACAATAGATTTGTTCAAAAAAAGGTTGGACATTTTTTAGATGGGAAAGGTATACAGGATATACCAAATAAGTATACATGGGAAGGATGTTGATCCAGGGATTAATCCGATTGCCAATTCTTGGAGTCAGGAAGGAATTAATTTTTCCCCTTAATGGGTTTTTTGTTTGCCTTCCTCTGGATCAATAAGTAAGTATAGATATAGAATAAAGTATCTGTTGTCTAAATTAAGCATAGGTTGAACTTGATGGACGTACTTCTTTTTTCAACCTCATCTACTATGTAACTATGTAACTATGTAACTATGTAACCAATGGTGGTGTGAGTTGCTCGATTCTGCACCTATCATCCTCCAGAGGGGTGGGACTAATATCCGTTGGCAACACAAACAATACACTCATTTTAATGGGAGAATAGACGAATATGTGTTCCCTTAAACCCTGGGAAATGGACAACAATAAATAGCATTAAAAGACATTAGAGAACTAGCAGCATTAAAAAAACATGGTGGGTTAAGACCCACAGCAGTGGCTTGAGTGCCAACTTGAAGGGGAAGTTCCAAACCTATCGTGCTCCAAAGGTCAGAGCTTGCATACGTCATAATTATACAAATATGATAATGATTTTAATAAAACACACAATATATGATCACTATAAATAGAATAATAAAAAACGGACTACATAAAAATGGTCATTAAAACACTAGAGGAGTTAGAGCCAGCAACAATCAAATGTCAAAATGGGAAAGGGGGGTGGGGGTGGCGATTAAACAAGGAAAGTAACAAAATATCATATGCAACTATATACAATAGACATTTTTCAACAGATTTAAATAGCAAAGAAAACCTTTTATACAAATTTGTGTTCTTATAAAAAAGCAGCAATGTCAATATCGATATTGAGACCATCAGGTTCCAAAGTTTTTAACTTGAAGATCCAATAGCTCTCACGCTGAATTAATCTCTTGTCTCTATCCCCTCCTCTCCAATGGGGGTCCACACATTCAATAGCTCTATATGTGAGACCTGCAGGATTACCATTGTGTACTTGCAAAAAATGTTTGGGCACGCTGTGCGTTAATAACTTCCTTTTAATATTTCCTACATGTTCTAGGATGCGTGTCCTGAGTGGTCTTATTGTTTTGCCTACATATTGGAGGCCACAGGGCACTCCAATAAGTAGACAACGAAATTAGTCCTACAATGGCGAATGTGTTCATTTATGAGACCTCACCAGTTTATTTGATTTAAAATCTAATTTGCTCCTTGAAGCGAACGAGCAAGCCTTACAATGTCATAATCAGGTGTCAAAAGCTTAATGAAATGATCCAACAAACTTGTATGTAACCACCTCTGTCACTTAATCAATAACTGCAGTGCAATAATTGCCGTATAGGAACAGGTAGAAAAATACCAAATACTAAAGCCTACACCCCATTGCTCAACAAACGCCAGTACGAGCTAATTAATATGGAATAATATCCACCTGAGTATCTTACCCCTATGCATATCTAATCAAAGCGTTCCAAATATAGAGTACTACTCTTGTCCAATGAAGCAATACTAAGGGGAAAATAACAAATCAGTAAAAATAGGAATTACTGATTTGTTATTTTCCCCTTCTGACCCTCCCTTAGTTTTTCTTTCCCTTTTCTTTTACATATACTGTGTTTTTTGTCTATTTTTTCTTTTTTTTTCATGTTTTAGGTGGAGTTTATCATATTTTGTTAGTTTTGCTTCATTGGACGAGAGTAGTACTCTATATTTGGAACGCTTTGATTAGATATGCATAGGGGTAAGATACTCAGGTGGATATTATTCCATATTAGCTTGTAATAGACTGAATGAGACTGCCAGGGACCCCAGCTGTGTTAAACCGATGGGCCATTAGTCTGTTTACAGAAATGTCACAGAAATGTTGCAGCATTACTGGGGTATTGACCAGATTTTCAAAGGCAAGTGTGTTACGCCGGTGCTGCCCGCAGACCAGACCCGTCCCCTGAGCTGAAGGGGGAAGTGGTAATACACGCACCCGCAGCAAAGGGAGCGTGTCCGGAGTTGGTATGAAGCGTTGCCAGGCCAGGTGAAGTAAGGTAGACAATACTTGCCGGTACGGTTGTAGAGATAGAGTGATGAATGCCTTGCCGAGGTGCAGGGAGTGGAGGTGGGATAGGTCGTAGTCCAAAACCGTGTTCAAGGGGTTACCAGAGTGAGCGTGTCCAAGGGTGCCGAGATCGAGGCCCAAGGGGGGTAGTCGTACGAGCTGCGTCAGAACCTGTGAAAACATGAGAGAATCCAGTAGTACTTCCTTACAGAGACTATGTCGGGCAAAGACTGAGAGCAGAGAGGAGCTAGATAAGCAGGAAGGTCCAATTAGGAACGGAGGCGGGACAGGAGAGCTACGGGGAGACACTGCAGATTGGTGCAGGCATAACAGGCCAGGTGAGTCTTGTTGGTAACCTGAGTATGTCGTGCAGTGTGCGGGGCGGAGCCTGAGGTCCGGGGGACGGGAAGAAGAGTGTGCAGAACTGAGCGTGTCGTAACTGTGTACGAGCGTGGAACCGAGCCAGTGGATGGTGCAGGTGTGCATGCGGAGGGCGTGGACGCGCACGGCGCTGTACAGAGGAATCGCAGAGGGGAGTGATCCCGCGAGGGGTGGGAGAGGGGTGGGAGTGATTGTGTGTGGGGGAAATGAGTGTGAGGAGGGGAGATGAGTGAGGTTGGGTAATTGATGGAGAGGGGATAGAGAGAGGGTAAGAGTGGTAGAGGGGGAGAATAGAGGGGATCGCAAGATTGAAATGGGGTTTGGGCAAAACTGCCAACATGGGTGAGCAAGGCCTTTTTGTATTGAAATGAATCAAATGAGAATTTATATAATAAACAGATACAGCATGAATAGACATATCTAGGAAAAATATTATACCAATAAATGTAAGCCTAACTGGCTTACATTTATTGGTATAATATTTTTCCTAGATATGTGTATTCATGCTGTTTTTGTCTATGTATAAAAAATTCTCATATTGATTCATTTTCAATACAAAAAGGCCTTGCATCACCCATGTTGGCAGTTTTGCGCAAACCCCATTTCAAATCTTGCGATCCCCCTCTATTTCCCCCTCTACCACTCTTACCCTCTCTCTTATACCCTCTCTCCATCAATTACCCAACTCTCACTCAATCTCCCCTCCTCACACTCATTTCCCCCCACACACAATCGCTCCCCCACAAAATACATACAAACCCCACCCCCCAAATACACAAATACATACAACCCACCCCTCTCCCACCCCTCAAATACACAAATCACAGGCTGTGGGCCTCCTTCACTAACCAACACTGCCCCACGCCAAACTTCTGAAGCTGGAGCGCTCCGGGCCTCTCTCGCATGCTGGTGTGCGCTGGAAGATGAGCCCAGCTTTCTACCGGCGCACGCCAATGTCAGATAGGCCTGGTGCGAGTTGTATCTATCTAGTCTATGAATAAAGACTGTTTTGTTTAATAACTACAAAGGTCCTGGTATACATCATTACCATCAAAATATATACCCAGTCTGCACCGATCAGCAGCCCTGACAAAGGTATTGCACCCGAGTAGTCAACAATACAGAAATCCATGTACAGTAGAATAAGCCACAGAGTCTTCATAATTCAGTTGAAAAGTTTCATACAGTATGTTATTTGTAGTTTCCAAAATGTCTGTAGCTTATTGTTACAAATGTTGAATACAGTGTATGCTTGCAAGTTATTGTCAACCACTACAGTAACTTTAATTATCTTTTACAGTACATTAGAAAGTGCATTAGAAAGACAACTATTTTAAAACTGGTATGGTGAATGAGTTACACAATATAAACCACAAATATTATTATTGTATTTTACTACAGGTCAACTATAGAGTAACCATACCTCTCAGCCTTAATATCGATCTTATTATATTTAATAATATTTTTACTACAGTACATGGCTCGCCATAATTTTTAAATATTGGGACCCACAAGAATAAAATTACACTTACAATATGTCTTTGGCATGTTGAGTTTTTGCGGTTAGTAATGAATATAAAAACAAGTATTTGTGTTGTTATAACTGTATGTACATATTACATGCATTGATCAGACAACTGGAACAGGTCTCTTCTCTCCATACTCGTAATACTTCTACTCTTTGTATAAAATTGTATATAATTGTAAACCCTCCTTGTTCCTCTTGGAGCCCTCCTGGTGCCTCTTGGGGTCCTCCTGTGGTCTAGGGACCAGAATCCTCTATTCCCATATTTATACTCCATAATGACATCATAGATCAACATGGCTACAGAGGGGCATGGTTGGGTTCCTTAGTAAACTCCCACCTCAGATGACAGAGTAGACACCTTCTAGAAGGTGGGTGGGGCAAACTTATGTTACATTATTTAGCAAAAAATATGGAAAGGTCACTACTTTGCAACAATTCACAATAGTAAACCCTTTACACACAAAATAGTAATCCCAATTAGGGGGGGGGGGGTTTACATAATATTTCAAACCCTTTACTGCTGGAGGGTCTTATATGCCTTATAATTACATTCTAATGTAGAAATGGGGAAAAAATTAAAACCCAATCACTGCAACCTAGGTACTGTATGAGACTATGTTCAGTAGATGCAACTGATTATGACCCAGATTGTGAAGAATATTGTGGATACAAATCTAAAGGAATCAGCTTTCTTATCACAAGGTCTAATAAGTAAAAAGTGAATATGTCTTAAGCTTCCACCATTACATGGAATCATTGACATTAGTGAAAACATGCATCAGGAAGGCAAAAAGAGCAGTGCCAAGAGATGAAAGTCTTTGAGTAGCCTGTACTACCACATATCCACACAGTGTAATCATGTAGGTTTTGTCAGGAGAATTGCATTTTCTACAAGCAATAGGAATCATCATCAGATATCACTGGTGTATGAAAGCAAATTACATTGTATTGCAGAAAATATTAGAACATGTCTTTATATTAGTCTACAAAAATATATATTTGACTACAGATGCAGCGGCCTTTTTTCGAACACTTCCTGCGTTGTATACCTCGGAATACCCATGTCATGGCGCGGGATTTCTTCCAACCGTACCGCCTTTAGACGCGAGTGCAGAAAATGGCACTTAACTGTTCTGGTTATAAAACACCTGAAATTGACACAGTAGCACAGTAATGTACACATTACAATTCATTCATTTCATTGCATATAATTGCACACAATCCATAATATTCAAACAAAGCAACCGCAATAAACACGTGTGCCTGGGGCGACTGGCCGCGTTAATGCCGCGTGGAGTACAGCAGCGCACACGAAAATGGCTAAGTGATTTGTTCGAATAATGGCCGCTGCATTTGTATGTGTAACCTATTTTTCTATTTTTGTATATGTTATTTTATATCTAAGAAGCACAAAACTATTTCTATATTTTCTATAGTCAGACAGATTCAAAACAAAGATTATAATCAAACATGACACATTACGGGCTGCAAGCCAATATACCACGAAGGTGGCCTGGAGAAAGAGAGTCCTTAAATGATCTTAACTTTAACATTTTCCCAGGAGCAGCCAACATTCTGTACATTCTGCATCTTTGGCAGCAGATGTAGATGGAACACATAAGAAACAAATGCATCCATATTCATTGTTGGGTGACATAAATTATAAACAATGAAACTTCACTTCATTTACAGTTTAGGCATGTAACCTTGCAATACTCCACGGGCCCCTGTAGCTCACAAGCTAAAACATGCAAGCTGATTTCCTGCTGTATCAGAACCTTCTAATTTTATTAGCAGCGTTGTTCTGTATGTTTAGAAAGGGTGCGTAGATACACTTACTATAAATCACTTTTTACGTACCATCAGAGAACAATTGAAAGGATAAGGATAAAACAAATTTGCAGCCTATGTGCTAAGCATCGCAAAAGGCTTTTTTGGCACATAAATGGACATTTACAGATGTAAACGGTATATAATAAAAAATAATGTTTTGCTGCACCCCCTAGAGAAAAACAGTGCGTCAAAATCACTTGTCAAGTTATACTTTGCTTAAAACGTAAAAAGTCTGTTCATAGTGTCAGTGCAGAATTTAGTTGCTACTGTGTGTATTAACCAAAAATGTATTTGATGCAGCACGGATGTTTCATTATATAGGTTTACTTTCACAGTGTGGTTGTCATAAATAATATTACACAAATAATGTATACTTACTAACACCTGTTCTAAATATATACAGGCATACCCCGGTTTAAGGACACTCACTTTAAGTACACTCGCGAGTAAGGACATATCGCCCATTAGGCAAACGGCAGCTCACACATGCGCCTGTCAGCACGTCCTGAACAGCAATACCAGCTCCCTACGTGTACCAAAACTGTGCGCAAGCGGGGAGACTATAGAGCCTGTTACAAATGCCTTATTTACATCAGTTATGCACGTATATGGCGATTGCAGTACAGTACATGCATCGATAAGTGGAAAAAAGGTAGTGCTTCACTTTAAGTACATTTTCGCTTTACATACATGCTCCGGTCCCATTGCGTACGTTAATGCGGGGTATGCCTGTATATATATATTTTTTTACATAATTCGGTTTGAATTTAAATTGTATTAATCACATGTTCAACATGACACGTTTCTGCATGTTTCTGCAATGCTTTAAAATAAATTTCAAACATATGTACTGTAGGAAGCCTTTGTACATACGCACTGCACACATTGTATGAAGGTTTATACTACTTTTTAGCACAAAAAATGTGAACACACAATAAAAATGTAAATATGGTCTTTGATCACCATTTATATTCATTTTATTAACAGTTTCATCATGTCCAAACATATCCCCATCACAAGTAAAGTAGCAAACCTTTATCAATTTCGCTTCTGTGCTCATCAGTCATTCTGTACACACACCAGTAAGTGAACCCCATTATTCTTAGCATACTGTCCTTGTAAAGAAGACGTGTTTCCTGCACAAACCTAGCAGGTTCCACAAGCTGCTTGATGCAAGCATTACTGAAAAAGTCCCACACCTTATAATTATATCATAAATACTCTCCTTTCAATAGACGGTTCATGTGTTTGGAATGTTCTATTATTACATTTTAAGAAGACAAAATGTTTGATGCTTTCATTAAAAGCATGGCAATTATGACTTATGCGTCGTACTCCTAAAAGAACTTAATATGTACTGCAATAAATCTCTCTGTGCCTTAGCAAACACATTTCATTCAACCTTGCTGTTTATTCAGGACATATTAACTCAGCATTAAAAGAGGGGATGAATACAAATAAGAAATGCATGATCCGATTCCTAACACACATGCAATAAAATGTTAGAAACATGGTTAACTTTACCCTTTCACGTAAGCTGCATATTAACGATTTCAGTGCTGAATATGTGTGTACCCTTGAAGGCAGTCAGCAGCCTTCAAACTACGGTACAGTAATGCTAACATTCTTGATGTCAACCTAGACAATAGCAAATCCTATACATTTGACCTTATAATACTACCAATGGTTTATTGTTATCTGCCTACTTATTAAATGGACTTTAATGGCAAATTGACATTAAATGGACTCAGTGGCAAACATCCAACTGTGAAAAAATAAAACTATTGCTTTATGAATTGAGCATGGTGCAAAATGTAAAATAATATGATTATATATTACTTTTTAAAACTGTGCTTGTCTTAGGTCCTTATTGCAGTGTGGTGTTGCCTAGCTTTATAGAATCAACATATTGAACAATGTAGCCAAAGAGAGATACTGTAGTAGGGTTCAGAGAAGAGATGGGCAAATTTTTGTTGTGAATTTGGATCCACCTTGGATCAACTGGTTCCTTTGGTCTGCAGATTTTTGCGGATCAGTTTCAAAAAGTGTGACCCGCCATTTCCGTTTTTTTTTTCCTATCACTGAGAATCCATGTGGGGGAGGGAGAGAGGGAGAGAGGGAGAGAAAGAGAGATAAAGATAAATAAAAAGATACATCTTTGGTAAATCACTCAAGGACTCCCTGACCAGTATTAAAAGACTTGTGCTCTCCTTCTGTAACCCTTACCTATTTATTGAGAGCCCTAAAGGAGCCCTTCCCCGACACTCTTATGATTGTTAAGTTAGGCAACACCACACTGTGACCTTTCGGGCAGTATATTCTTCAACATAAGGCAATACTGAGGGGTTAAAAGATCATATGCTAAGGTAAAGAAGAATGGAATTATACAAACAGGACTTCTATGGACTGGAGTCCTCGGACTAATTTCACTGGCTTATAAATATACACTGTGGTCCTTTGTTCAGATACTACTGTTTGCCAATTTTAATAGCCTTTTAAATGCTTTGTGAAAGTTACAACATTTATTTTTTATTCTTGTAAAGATTTTTGCAAAGGGTTTCAAGATACGTACTTACTTTCAATACATTCTGTTGATTTTCACACAGATTACAAACCTTTTAATGCCATTGATAACATACAGTACTGTTACTACAGGAATCCCTTCATGGGCCATTTTATTTGGGGACTCGATTACAAAAGTAGCAGTTTCCTATATAAAAAATATATATTTCAAACTCTTACATGAGCCAAATTACAGTAAAGCAGTAAAATCACTTCATATATAAGCAAAGTATAAGCATATATTTTCATAGACTAGAAAACCTATTACTGACATATACAGTAACTACAATCCATCAAACAAACTCAGAATCATACTATCGTACAGACCATCTCCACACATTAGCTGCTCTCACAGCTCTAATTCAGCATAATCCCACTTGCTTCTTCCCCAACACCAACTCCTTCAATTAACAAGCAGCGATCTGAAACCCACCAACCTTCTCATCCCCCTGTACATTATGTCACCACTTACCCTTCCTTATAGATTGTATGCTCCTTGGGGCAAGGCGCTCCTTACCTACGGTGAGAATAAATGTTATTTTTTGTTATTTTATTGTTTTCGTTCTCCAACCCTATTGAACTGTGCTACAGAATATGTTGGCAAGTTATAAATAAATGATAATCATAACACTGAATGCTCATATGTTTCTAGAGTGAAATGAGTCTACCTACTGTTTCTGTACTGTACTGTGTACCCCCATCTGATTCACAATAAACATTTCTTGGAAATACAATACTGAAACAAGTATTCTACAGTGCCTAGTGCTTCACCCACTTTATAAGCAGTGTATTATATCTTCAACTTTCACAGAAGGTCTAATTTTTGTGGGACCTGTGAGTTGATCATTTTCTCTTTTATGCTTGTGTGAAGTTTTTTTTACAGTGATTCCCATTTTTTGTCACCTGACAATCAGTGCAAATCTCTTGCAGTTCGGTTTGAAAATAAATTCACATTTTTTTGTTTTTCTTTCAATTTTCACCAGCGAGTTCCCTGCACTGGCCATTGTAGAAAGTCCCCACAGACACAACATTTTAGCAGGCTGGCTTGAAAGTCTGAATATTTAAAGGGCCAGATGACCATGTGCCATTCTCTGCAGTAAATGAATATTAGGAGAGCAGCAGGTTTTTTTTCCTGCAAATTTGTAATGCTGGGCGAGCTACCAATTAAAAACAGGGCAAATATTTGTGAATGTTGCAAATGTTTAACGAGCAGAAAACGTTAAAAAAATTCAACAGTTTCTCAATCTTGTGTGAACATTTTGCACATCTTTAGTCCCAAATCTTCTTCATTTTCAGTTATTTGGATGCTTGTATTTTCATAAATAATATCAATAAAATAGGTGCAATTAAATGCTTTTTTTTAAATTTCCAGATAGTATTGTAAATGAGAAAATATCAAATTTGAGCCACCAAGCTTCTGGTTTGATATTTGAAGGACTGTGGTTAGATTGCCAGACACATACGGTATTTTAAAACCATTTATGATGAAGTTTAATGAGAAAGGTGTTTTAATATGAATTATAAGTTTGGCCCCTGCAGTTAGGTTTCCATTAGGTAAGACCAAGAGACAACCTTACACAAATTATAAATACTCTAATGTACTGTCCCGGCTAAGCTCATTCTAAAGCTTGCCGGGAGCTGGCCGGGAGCATAGCGGGCTAGCCGCGGGTCTGCTCTCCGTTTAAAAACGGAGTTTCCCGAGCGGTGGCCGCTTCAATAGATAAGCGCTAATGGCGCTTACTATTGAAAGCGCCCGAGGCGCGGGAAACCGTCCGGTTTCGGCCGAAGACAGCCCGCACGCCGCCCGCGCTATTTTTAAACTGCGGGGGCACTGCGGCTGCCCCCGGATGAGAGTCAGCCCGGCCGCCACTGTACATTTACTGCATTAGAATCTGCAATTAATGAGAATGTAGAACTAAAAAAAAATGTTTTGGTAAAATGGATCTTTAAGGTTACTCCCCCGGTTCTGGTATCTCCACAATCATCAGAACATAAATCTGCTCTGTAGCATTTTTTTGTGAAACTGCACTCTTGTTTGAAGTCTTCAAGAGACTTTTCACATCTATGGTACAAATTATGTTATTTTTGTCCAACTAGAAAACCTCAGTGCAGCAAATATCTTAGCTTGGAACATTTTAACCAAAATAGATTGGCTTTACTGAGACAGAAAAAAAAAAACTGTATGTCTGTGAGTATATGGAGATTAAACAGCTGAGTCAATTATGACAAAGACAGAGCATTTTCATTCACGGATTTAGCTCTGGGTTAAGTGCATATTCTTTACAAATATGCAATAAAATGTACTGTACTCGGCTACGAGTATTAAGGCTTTAATCTAGTTTTGGAATAGATCATACGATTAATTTTTGATTACCTGAATTAAATCCCACATTTTGTGACTATCCAGTTTTAAACAAAATGGCCTAGTCTGGTATATCAACCAGTATACTTAATTTTTTCTCATGGAGAGATATTAATGTCTTTTATAGAAAATAATTGCTTTGTTGCACAATTATCATTGACTGAATTGTAAATGAGTTTTAGGGCAAGGTTTATAGAATCTACAGAGAATCAAAGAAAAGAGAATACTAAATATTCTTTAAGTACTTTGCTCCTTTATGGGTTTATTTTCTCAAAATCCTTATCAGGAATTGAACTTCTAATAAAATGATACAATGGTTTACAGTACAGAGCTCAACCACTCATATATTGCATTTCTCACAACTCCCACTCTATCCTTATCCTAACGTGATTTTCCCTAAGCAGTCCTCACTCACCTCTAAACACTAAACTATTGCTGCCATGCCTCCTCTACTATTTATATGTGCTCTGATCTCACTTCTTTTCTAAATACACATTTCTTTCTACCAGCCTCAGTATTCCTGTAACTCTATTTATATTTCTCCATCTCTCCTTCCTTCTCCACTTCTCAGTTCACATGAACTCCTGCATCTTCTGACATTACAAAATTATACCCCCTGCACTAAAACACACCCTACAAATCATCCTCACACATACTTTTTCTTTCCATGCTTCTCCTCCTTGGTTCTGGCAATATCTCTCTCAATCCTGGTCCCTGCCTTATTTCTACATGCTCATCCTCGCCTCCCTCATAAACTTCTACTCTTCCTGGCGTTAACCCCTCAAGCCTCATACCCATCCCAGTCAACCTCCTTCCTATTTGCCTTTTTCTTATGCCCTTTAGAATGCTCGCTCCCTTTCTAACAATGTCCTCTTTGTGCACGATTTATTTTAATCTAACTCACTGCTCCTCTTTGCTATAATTGAGACTTGGCTCAATCATTCTGACGCTGCAGTGGAAGCTGCCCTCTCTTATGGTGGCCTTTCTTTTTCAAACACTCCCCGTCCTGATGGCAGGGGACTCCTCCTGTCCTATATCCGCCATTACCGAACCCTTCCCATTCCTCCCTCTCTTTCTTTTCTCTCCTTTGAGTCTCACACTATCCAGCTTTTTTCTCCTATACCCATCTACGCCCATCCATGTGGCGGTCATCGATCACCCACCTACCTCTACTCATCCCCCTTCTGTCTTTCTCTCTCACTTTGAAACCTGGCCCTCCTTTTTCTCCTCAGATTCACCTGTTCCTCTCCGTAGGAACTTTAACTGCCATATTGATGGCCACTCTCTCCTTTGGACTTCCCACCTTCTCTCTAAGCTCTTCTTTTGGCCTTCGCTAATGGACTGCAGCCAGCACCCACATGGATGGCCTCTACTTAGACCTGGTTTTCCCCCAAAAAATTCTCTCTCTGATTTCTCGATTTCCACATACAGTATCTCTCTCTGACCATCATCTAATTTTCTCTCTCTCACTTCACCCCTTTTCCACCTCCATCTACCACTTGTTTCTGCAGATAACTGCACTCTATTAAACAACCAGCTTTTCATTCAACTTTACACTCCTTCCTCTTTTCTCTCTACTCTACTCCAGACTCTGACAACTTGGTCAGGAACTACAACTTTGCCCTATCTTGCTTTCTCTGGTCTAAATGATTCTCTTTATCTCTGCCCTTCTAACCCCCAACCCTAGCTAAATTGCCACACACGCATGCTCCGTTCCAGCACTTTTCCCTCTGAAAGCCTCTGAAGGAAATCTCACACGTGCAAACTTTCTTTACTACAAATTTCTCCTATCCTGTTTCAACTCTGCCCTCTCCCAGGCTAAACAAATCTACTTTTCTTCACTAATCAAGACGCACAAGTCTAACCCACGCTGACTCTTCTATGTCGTTGACTCTCCACTCGGACCGCAGTTTGCTACCTGTTTTTCTTCTTCCATGTCATCTCTGGACTTTGCTGACTATTTAAAGAAAAAGGTGAATTCCATAAATGAAGACACCCCCTCTGTATCCTCCACCCATTCTATACCTATTCCTAACACTCCTCCTGCCTTTCTCAACTCTTTTTCCACTGTTACAGAAGAGAATGTATCACACTGATCTCCTTTTCTCTCTCTCTACCACTTGCCCTCTTGACCCCATTCCCTCCAATCTCTTAAAATCTCTTGCTCTTACTCTAATCCCTATAATCACACATATGTTTAACTCCTCCCTCTACTCTGATGCTATTCCCTCCTCCTTCAAACATGCAACTGTGGCAGGGTCTCCCTCTGAACTCCCCTTAGCCCTTTATCTCCGCTGCGAGCGGGAGCATTGCTGGGGTGGCAAGCGGGGAGTGCTCATGCACCCGACAGCACAGGTGCTGCGGGGAGGGCTGCGGGCAGTTGCGATGAGCAACGGACTCGCCGAAGGCTCTGGCGGCTCCCTTTTGCAGGCCGCCGCCATATTGGATGACCTTGCGCATGCGCGAGGTGCAAGCATGTGCATTGGTAGGCGCACATGGCGGCCGTTAGGCACAAGGCTCCATGGGGGACTACAAGCCCCATAAGGCAATGGGGCTGGGAATCACGTGGCACGACAGATCGAATAGGGCTCCTGGATTTCTCCTGCAACTCAGTGGATACATTGCGCACATTTGCAACCACGCTAGTCGGAGCTGGGACAGCAGAAGGGTAGGGTGTGCATGTGCAGGGAGCCAGTGGCCCCTGCACTAATCCAGAGACCCCCTTAGGCCCCAGCTAGGCCCGACTCCCCTGTATAGTTTGTGGCAGCTACAGGGACATGCCCATAGACAGGGACACTGCCCCATTAGCTGCGTTAGTGACAGGGACACAAGTGAACGTTGGGAAGCAGTTGCGTCCTGTGGCCTGGGACCTGGGACCAGAATACCACCTAAAGACATAGTGACTCTCTACAGCGTGGGACACTCCAGCCGGACACCACCCCACGCGAAGGCGGGGATCAGTGAATCCTATCTGTTCTTCTGTCGGCATGCCCGGGTGCTGGAGCACCCTGCAGGTACCTACCTACACCAAGTGCACCAACTATACACACATTAGTGGGTCAGTGCTGTCTTTCACTTTGGGTGAGTTGTCTTGGGGACACTGGGATGGTATACCCTATGGGGAGTGGACACAGTGTTGGGAACACAGTGGGGGAAGGTTACGGCGTGCGAGGCTTGGCGGGTAGCTGTACCCTATTAGTGTTTACTAGAAGTGTTGATAATATAAGTGTGGTTCATGTATATGTTAGTTTATGTGCTTATAGTAAAGAATTCTTGTTTTACCATATTATTGTGTATTGTTCATATATGGTCCTGCACGGGGTTATCCCACAGGCTCCCAGCGGCAGAGGTTCAGGCCTCCTGTGAGCCTCCTGTGAGCCACAGGTAACGCACCATACACCGTAGTTGCCTTATCTCCCAGGGGGTGGGGGAAAGTGCGCTACACAACAGTTATACCATTACTCAAAAACAGCAAGCTTGACCCTACCTATCTCTCTATCGCCCTGTCTCATTCTGCCTTTTGCCTCTAAACTCCTGAACACCGTTTATTCTCTCACTTTGCTATTTTCTCATCTACTATTCTCTCCGAGATCCTCTACAATCTGGTTTCCATACTGCTCACTCCACTAAAACTGCCCTAACTAAAATAACTAATGACCCTCATGCTGCCAAAGACGAAGGTCACTACACTCTGCTCATACTGCTCTACCTGTGACAATGCTCATCTAAAATCATGGAAGCGGACTCCAAGGGCTGAGGTAGGGATGCAGAATAACCGAATAACTGGCCAGAGCCCAGGGACAAAGTCCTGTTAGAGTATTCAAAGTCGGTAAGCAGGCAGGAGATCAGGGTTGGTGGTAGTGTGCAGAATCAGGTAGACATGCAAAGGTCAGGGCTGGCGGCAGTGGTGCAGTGTCAGACGTCAGGCAAAATGTCGGGGCAGGCAGAAAGCAGGCAGGTTGGGGTCACGGTCTGGGGTCAGCAACAGATGAATCCAAATAGGCAAAAGGGAAAGGCGTGACAGCGAAGACCAACAGGAGCTGCAAAAACTAGAATCTTGCTCAGCGACTCCCACTAGTAACTGCAGCCTTATATAGCAGGCTGCCAGTAAACAAAATGGCCGAACTGAGCAAAAAGGGCAGGCAAAATGGAAAACCCGAACTGCAGCATAACCCGGAATGGATCGGGCAGAATCCTTACACTACCTCTCTGCAGCCTTTGATACTGTGGACCACCCTCTTCTCCTTCACATTCTCCATACTCTTGATATTCGTAACAAAGCTCTATCCTGGATTTCTTTATACCCCTCCCATCATACTTTCAGTGTCTCATTTGCTAACACCTCCTCATCCTCTATCAATCTCTCTGTGGACATACCCCAGAGGTCTGTGCTGGGACCTCTTCTATTTTCTCTTTACACACTCACTGTAGGTGACCTTATAACATCTCTGTGGTTGCAATATGCGGATGAAATACAAATTAACTTTTCAACACCTGACCTTACACCTGCTGTACAGAGCAAAACTTTCTGAATGTCTCTCCGCTTTATCATCCTGGATAGCCCTCCACCGACTCAAACTCAAAATGTCAAAAACGGAGCTCCTCATATTTTCTCCCACACCTGGTCCTACTACCTCCTTATAAATTACTGTTGGCAGTACTATCATTCACCCAGTATCACAATCACGCTTCCTAGGGATCACATTTAACTCCTCCCTTACATTCTTCTCTCACATTCAAAATGTAGCTAATGCCTGATGTTTTTTCTTTCTGCATTATTGCAAAAATACGACCTTTCCTCTGTTGATCTACAGTACTGCTAAAACTCTGACGCAGGCCCTCATTATCTCCCGTCTTTACTACTTTAACATCCTGTCTCAACTTCTGTGCATCAACATCATATGTACTCATTTTAGGTTATTGTTTCTGGTTTTATTTAGCATTAATACAAGTTAAATTTTAGTATAGTGGTGTGCTTTTTGGGGGACACCTACTTGTCCTCCTATTTGTATTCTGATACTTTCATGTCTAAAGCACTTATTCTCAGTATGTGTTATCTGTATTATTTGTTATTTATATTATTATGTCACGTGTATTATTGCTGTAAAGTGCTACCATATGTACAATTACGGGCTATACAAATAAAGATATACAGTACATACATGCATAGGCTCGAATATGGAATCATTGTTACAAACTGACACATTGTGTAACTACTTACAGTAGCCACATTTACTTTCCATATTTCTAACCTAACCCAAAAAATTATAATTTTCTTATGTTTAACCAAGACTTTTAGCCTACAAATATATAGGGCTGTATTTACTAAGTGATGCTATTACGTAAGACACATTCCATCACAGGAAGACCATAATGTGTCCTTTCCCCGCCATTCCACCACAGCCACAACTACGCCGCTGCCGTTCAGCCACGAGGAAAGTCAGCCGCTGGTCGTTGTGCTTGTAAGGTAAGTTATTAGTGTTTGCATTAGAGGTTTTAGGGTAAGGAGTAAGATGTTAAGGTTAAGCTTTTTGGGGTAAGGGGTACGATAAGAGAGTTAGGCTAAGGGATTTTAGGTAAAGGGTTAAGTTTAAGTATAGTGATATCCTTGAAATCTAACCTATTGGTGGCTATTAAGGACTGGAGTTGTCTCCTTCTGCCCTAGACAATCATTAGTCAATGCACATGGCAGTTGATAGTGCCTGAAAATATATCAACTAAGGGCCATATTTATTCAGTGGTACAAAGCCACTGTGTGTGAATGGGTAGCATGATGTCTCAAAACAGCACTCCTGGGTGCTCTTTTCTCATTTTAGTTGTAACTTCGGGAACCCCTACAATAGGGTTCTGAAATACTCATTGGTGCCGTTACAGGTGTTTCTGCCCCTCCAGGGGGGGAAAAATTGGCGTTCAAATCTCTTAGGTCCTGCAAGCTGAAAGGAAGGATTAATGTTATCCGTTGCAGTTTCCTATTGGGTGGCCATTTACATCACCTGGATAAACCAGGAAGGAATGCCAGTAACGTCCTCGGTAAGTATCTCGTAAACTGGAGTTTAAAACAAAGCAGATGAGCTTCAGGGAACCCCCAGTTTCCACAGGATCGCTGCTTTAAGATTTAACACTGCTTAATAAAAATGCCCCTAAAACAACAGGTATAGAATTAAGAACATTCTACTACATTTTGAATGTATTCCCTTTACAACCATGCTGTACTTTAACCATAAGCTATTGTGGTGGGATGTTTTGTACTTCATTTCAATCTGTTTTGTGCTGAAAGAATTAGCGAACAGAGCACTGAGTTGCTATTTCCTCTGGTGTTGAAGGATATGAGTTAATTGGTAGTTCTCAGCTTGCTTTTATGCTGGGTCTTTTTTTTTTTCACTGACTCAGTTCTTTGGTTCAGTTATAACATCCTTCTATGATTCATAAGGCATTACCTTCACAGAACAAATTGGAAACTAGTTCACACCAGAAAACAAATTCCTGATTGAGCCACTGATATCCAAGTAAATATTGACAAGCAAATGGTAAAAGCCAACAGCTTGAAAGGTTAGTGCAATCCATGTTGCATTCATAAAGTAATTTTAACGAGAGAGCCTTACCATACTGTATGTATTATTAATTTAAAAGGTCAAACAGGACAAACTGTTTTATTGTCCAATGGATTAAATTACAATCTTGGCAATTTTCCTGAAGTAGAGCAATACTAATTAGTATTTTAAGATACTGTATTTTAAAAAATAAACATATTGTAAATACCAAGGAGAAGAAGTTACTTTTCTGTATCCTTTCTCTATGAAGAAAATATGGGTCCTGGTATTACTGTATTTTCCATAAACATAGGCAATGTCCACCACAGCAGAACAAACACCGTTTTCTACCCCAAAGGGAATCTGAATTAATAATTTAATACATCTACAGTAACAACTTCACACACCAACATTTGAGAAACTGTTTGTTTAGATAAAGTACTTGGACCTAAAGAAATAAATATGCTCAAGTTCAGATTGAAAATTGAATAAAACATTTAATTACAAAAAAAAACAAGCAAACAAACATTGGCATGGTGTATTAATATCAATATTTGTCACTTTCCGTTGGCGTTACATTTAAATTAAATAATCTGTCCAATGTGTACTTTACTAGAGGCATATAAGGTCAGTGTGTTTTATGTAAGATAAATTATAGTATCATAGCAATCTTTTTTACACTGAACAACAGCCAGCTACACTAAAGTACAGCCGTGGCAGCTTTTATTTTAACACGGTTATTTTAACCGCGGTCATTTTACGGTTTCATTTTCAGAATTCCACGTGCTTCACCGCGTTCATGCCACATTCATAGCGTATTCTTGCCACATTCATGCCGGTCGTCACCCGCGGTTGATCTGTTTAATGATACTGGTTCAAATTTAATTGGGTGCAATTCTTCGCGTATCCGCCAGGTGACAGATATTCATGAATTGTAATGAATTCTAATGTGTACACTACAGTACTGTACATGTGCTTCAGTAATGTTTCGACTTGCAGGTGTTTAAAAAATACCCCAGTGGTCCATTGTGAATTGACCTTGGTACAGAAGAAGTTACAATACTGTATCAATGTAGGTGTTTCATATTAAAAACTCAATGCACAGTGTCAGGTGTTCTACAGTATTGTTCAGAGAGTCCCGAGATGAGTACACCGCCGCAGCATCGGGTGCCGGTATCCCATTGTTTATATGTCATGCGACGTGAACGCAATAAAAATGGCGGCGACACCGGCACCTGATGCCCCATACCGGGGTCTGTAACTCGGAAAGCAGGGGGTCCCCGAGGCTGAAATCAATGCGGTTCAGCTCAGGAGACCCCCTGGTCCCGCACACTATTAATAAAAAAAACATTAAAGCAGCTTCATTACCATAGCGGCTATTCGCTAAGGCAATGAAAGGGTTAAGGCACAATAGAATGTTTATTGGGGACAATTGTCCCCAATAAACAATGCAATACACAACACACCCGCACACTATTAATAAAAATGACATTAATGCAGCTTCATTACTATAGCGAATAGCCGCTACGGTAATGAATTATTATTTATTGGTGGGTTTTGACACTAGTGTAGATGTGCAGGGGGTCTCCGGAGCAGAACCGCTTTTGTTTTACGTCCGGGGACCCCCTGCTTCCCGAGATACAGGCCCTGTTATGGGGTGCCGGTATCTCTCTGCTTTGTTTACATACCAGGGTCACATGATCGGGACATTTAAAAGCAGAGGGATACACCATAACGAGGCCTGTATCTCGGGAAGAAGGGGGTCCCCGGACCTGATACCAACGCGGTTCAGCTCCTGAGACCCCCTGCACATCTACACTATGAATAAAATTTTCTTTAAAAATATTTTTTTCTGCCGATATTTGCTCAGAGATTGGCGGATCTCTCTCTGCTGCAGGCAGATTTCGCCAGAGAGCCCTTTTCGGCAGGCAGACTGTCTCGCCACCGGCTACTCGCATTTAGAAAAAGGTTGCTCTCAGAGGTATTCGGGCCTTCCTGCATACCGTGAGAGCAACTCACCAAAAACATGGCGACTTTAAACCCCTGCCAAAAGTGCTTTTTCGTCGTTTACTGCATAGACCTCATAGTTTTTACCTAATAGTTGTTACAAGTTGAATAGACTAAAATAGACAGCAGGGGATGATTTATGATAATGGTACTCCAATGTTAATATACTTTTCATGAGTATTAGAAATCCTATTGATGTGGAGTAAAAATAGAAATAATACCCAAAAATGGGAAATGGAATAAGCATATATTTATCCAAAACTAACAAAGGCTTGATTAAAAGACTAGAATCCAAAAACAGTGGATGTTGATAGCGACCATGTTGTGCAACAAATTATATATCGTCTTTTATGTGGTAATATCATACTAAAAGTGTTTATATTGTATTAATAAATTATATTATATCAATAAATTAATTATATAAAGTGATGTTTAATAAAAGTACTTAGAAGATAAAATAGTTTAAAGAAATCTAATAATAATGTTAATGCCATTATTTTAATGAAATGATTTTGTGCCCAAAAAGTGAAATATTTAAAAGTTGTAGATATACGTTTTAAGTGTATTTGTGACAATGCAACTGGGGTTAATATTTTCACATATTTTCTAACTCACCAAGAATACCACATTCCCTCCCCCCCCCCCAATTTTATTATATGCAGGAACCAATAACCTAATTGTGTCTCATCAACAATTGTCTGTGTGGATATCAACCGCTACATTGATCTGAATATGTCTCCAGAGGGAACACGGCTAGCCACATTCAAACCAGACCTCTGGTGACAGTTACCACAAGGAGACAGAGCTATCTACTATACTACCATGTTAACATTGATACAGTCATTAAGTCCACTTGGATGTAGTGTTCCCAAGACATAGATCCAGTACGTTTCTCTAAGGCATAGACGCTTAAATCTATAGCCTCCCATCAATAGGGGCGAGATATGTTCAATGCCCATTATAGAGAGTACATGGATCTCTATTGTGTGCCAATGAGTATTTTCTTTTTTGCACTGAAATAAAAAAAAAAGTCACTACTAGAGAAGAGCAAAATCTTACACGAAATTCAGGAAATAGTAGAAATGTATCCATTTATGTTTGCTAAAAAAATTACGAAATTGGACAGTCTTGCTGAAGATTTGCTGCAAGTTTTTAACGCAGACCTAGTCCAGTAAAGTTTTTGCTCTTTCTCACGCAAAATATGATTTAACGCCAGGGGCCCCTCTCTTAAGGAACAGTGAGGTCAGGATTAGGTGGGGGATCAGGAGAGTATTTAAGAAGGAGGGAAAGGATTTTACCTCCCTCTTTCACAGATCCATCTCACATACATTTTTCAGTGGCTGCTGGCAGTGTTTTTGACAGTGATCTGACGGTATCAGCTGACAGAGCAGAGGGGAGTTCATGGGGGCGGAAGCTGGCAGACTGGAATCTGGTGATGGTGCAGGCTCCAGTGGTGGCAAAGGCCTTAGCGGAGACCTGGTTATAGAAGGGGCCTAGCGCTAGCAGCTGAGCTCAGTGGAGCAGCATCACAAGAGTAGTCAGAGGCGTGGCTTTGGACGGTGTCACCAGAAAAGTGCGTGACATCACACTTGGCAGAGCGAGGGGCGCAAGGCACTGCCGCCACAGAAGCTGTGACTGCAGGGAGAGTCCCAGCAGGTCCCACAGTAGGGATCAGGCTGTCTCATCTCCGCAGGAGGAGAGCAGAGGGAACAAAGAGCAGCTAGAGGCTCCATAGCAGCTCAGAATAGGACTAGGCCAGCCTCAGAGTTATGGGCGGTGGGTAAAATGACACAGCGGAGGGTGGCTGTCAGGGGGGATAGGGAATGGGGCAGTTAGAAAAGGCTCTACGATGGAGAGCTATTGAAGCAAGTGAAGATGTAACCAGGTAGTGAGGATTAATTTGGGGGAATTCTGGGGGGCAATGGGCGAGAGACCACCTCATCAGGGGTTGCTGAGGAACGAGTGGCTACCTCTCTGCCTTGGATGAGCTTGACAGGGGGGAAAGGTGTTAGCAGGGGGGAGGAGGATAAGTGTCAAGTTCAGGAACTTTACCAGGGCTTCTGGGGATACAGCGATGTAATAGTGGAGGGGGGGGAGAGGCAAGTGGAACTTGGCCAGTGATGGCAGAGTTTAGGGGGAGAAGGGAGCTAGATATTTAGGGCACTGGGGGAAATGTTCATGCAGTGTGGTTGGCTGGGCAAAGAATAACAGGGTGGGTTGGGTACTGGGGGGGAAAGATTTGTCTAGGGTATGGGTGTCAGGGCACATTCTTTTGCATTATCAAGTTTCAGTGGCATTTCCCTGGGGGCATGTGGCCTCACCAGCAGTTGGTACTATTGGGCTATGGAGTGTAAGGCTTTGGCGCAGTCTGCATCCAAGTTCACATGCATGTGTCGATCCCAGTGCTTGAAACTTTACACTTCCGCTCACACTGGGGATGCAGAGACCATCTTGGCTACTGACAACCTGCCTACAAATAGGCTAAACCTCCTCAAAGTTGCTAGAGCATGGTTTTCTTTTGTTTTTTTGGTACCTTTGTCCTGTTTTAAATTTTGTAAGGGTGATACAGAAATGCTCGTAAAAATGGGGGGTTTGGTGAGTTGAAAATTCGCTCTCACTCATTCAGGTTGGGGCTAGGGGAGGCAACAATTAAGGAATTGGGTAGGTGGTTATCCAGGCATTTCAAAGTTATATCAGGCTGTGTAAAGATTAAGAATGTCAGTTGTTGATTTATGTGACTTATGATTTGTCCAGGCTCCCCCCTTATGGAGGTGTGAATGTGCAGTGACTTGTACATCCATTGGTTATGGAAAAGCGCAGCTCGAAGACCTGGGGGGGGGGGGGGGGGGGAAATTGGGGTTGAGGGGTACCTGGTTAGGATTTCATGGGTTAGTATGAGAGGTATGAAGTGGGACCAGGTGCTACCTGAGATGTTGTGTATGGGAGGGGCAAGGGCCCTTCCTAGTATAGTGCTGCTGCACTTGAGGGGAAATGATCTGTCGCTGGTCCAATCAGTGGACCTGATGATGAACATGTAGAGGAATGTATCACAGTTGTTGCTGCACTTTAAGTCTCTGTCTGTGGTCAGACATCACTTGTAGGGTGAGGTGGCTTGGGGCAAGGAGTTGCAAGGCGGTGGATAGGTTGAAGAGGAAGGTAAATAATGCGATGGCAGCCTTTGTAATGGAACTACGTGGTATAGCAGTGAGGCACGTAAATTTTGAAGGTGAGCTCAAGAGATTGCTAATGGATGATTAGGTTCACCTGTCTGATATCGGGAATGATATGCTGATGCTGGCATGGCAGGGCATGCTGGTGAAGACAGTGTGGCTGCAAGCGAGGACAGATTAAGGCCGGTTAAATTACCTTGCTGACGGTGGGAGTAGGGGAGAACTTGGCCAGTATTTTATCATTGGTGGTGAGGTGTTGGACCTCTTAATTGGAAGTGAGGGGGAAGGCAGTGTCATTCCTGGCTTGGAGGTCCAAAATGGGAGTGTCCTTCTGTGTTGTGTGATTATTGCCTTGTGGTCTGAGCAGCTAGAGGCAATGTGGGTACAATCCGAGGGCATCTCTTGGGCTCATATTATGTGATTACGGACCAATCGGCCTGGGTCCCTAGTTTCTGTAATGGTTGTCTTTAATATAATGATTTGTTAATAATAAATCTGTGACCTGTTTATCCTCCCAAGAAGTTGTGTGGTGTGGTTTTTGAGGCCCCAGGGAGGGGACTAGCTCGAGGCATGTGTAAGTCAAGAGAGCACTGGACCTGTATGGGGAGGGAAGGCCTGACTTAAGGCTGAAGGGTCCATCGCCCAAGGAACTGTGTAGTCAGTATTAGGAGTGGTGGTCAGAAGGGTATTTAAGGAGGGGGTAAGGGGTCTTTCAATATTGTGTGATTATTTGCCATGTGGCCAGGGCAGCTACAGTCAATGTATGTATTTTTCAAGGTATTCCTTGGGCTCTTGTTACGTGATTATGTCCCTTGTTATGGTTAATGGTTGTATTTAATATATTGATTTGTTATTAATAATTCATATTAATTGTAATCAGTAAAACTGGGACCGGTTTTGGTCACCACACCACACAACTCCCAAAAAGTTGTGTAGTGTCGTTTTTGGAACTCAGGGGAGGGAACCGGTGTGAGGCATGGGTAAATCAAGGGTACTTAATTTTATTCTTTAAATTATCTGCAGTTTTATTCTATTAAAATCGTTTTAACCATTCAACTTTCTCATCTTCAATCTATGATAGTAAAGTCCTGCTCGTGAGTCATCAGCCCTCCTTTCAGCCCTCCTTTCGGTTCAGAGCAATGTTTGTCTTATGCCTCAGCTTTCCTGTTGAGATTTCTTTATTTAGGGATGTGTACTCTTTTCCTTTTGACCTAATTTAGGGTCTCCAAAAAACACATGACAGCTGACAACATTCCACCCACCCCCCTCAACTCGTCATCGGAAAAAATGACACCTTACTGAAGAAGGTCAACAGTATGTGTTAAGTTTTGACAAATGTCTGAAATCATTAACCAAAACAGCTCCAAACCTCTCCAAGCAAGGAAGCTCAGACTTTATAAATGCACTAGGTATCTGTGTTAATCTTACCAATTTGAAACAAGTGCCATGTTGTCCTTGGAGACCCATAGCCTGACATTATGTAAATATTATCTTAACCTAATATATTTTTAAGGTTACAACTTTGAAAAAAATTTGCATACTGTACTTCTGCTTTTACAGTAAATTACATAACTGAAGGTTATTCATTCTCCAGTCAATCCAGTCAAAAAAAAAAACAACTGAACAATTATTGTTACTTTTGGGAAAAAAAGAAAAATATATATACTGTATATTATGTATGTTTTTGTTTAAAAAAAATGCTTTGTTTTGTATCCGTTTTGGTTCTAAAACATTTCAGTGTTTTGGTTTTACTGAAAGATGTTTTTTTTTGGGTGGCGGGCGTGGTGTATTTAAAATGATGGGGGGAAAGGAAGGGTTTTTTTTGGGGGGAAAGGAAGGTTTTTTTTTTCAATCTATATTATAAATGTATATTATATATATATATAATTATATTATATATATATATATATTATTAATATATATATATATATTATATATGTGTGTGTAGATAGTATTTCTATATATATATATATAATATTATTATATACTATATATATATATATGATAAAAATCCATGGCACTCCAAAGAAATTCATAATGAATAGGGTGCATGTCCCAATAATAATAATAAAAGTATACTACCGCATAGCAGCAAAAAGAGGAGACAGCACTCAGGTGAATGAAAATAAATGTATAAATCAGCAATAACTCCAACGTTTCGATCCCACAGGGGGATCTTCCTCAGGGTGGTGTGCAAAACACAGGACAGTGAGGTGATTATATACCCCAACACCCAAGTGACATAAACATCTCACATCATCAGAAAGCATCATCATCGGGCGACAAAACAGCTGTGCATAATACAATAATTAGATCATGCTCAACTCCATGTTGTATCCCTATTGGGGAATCCAAGTCACATGATCAAACCCAAGCTGTCAGAGTTGTATTGCATGAAACAAACTGGCTGATCAGCAGGCCCGGTTTTCAAGGCAACAAACATGTGTGCTCAACTCTTTAAGGCAGCAGACACCGGTGGTTGTCATGTGTACTGCACGTGTATAGATACACCACTGCAAATGTGTATGTGCTGAGCAGTGATGAATTTACTTCTAAACGCACCTAGAAAACAGATACTGGCATGCGTTATCAGTAGAATCCTATGACAGATAGAACCGCTGTAATCCCAGTCGGGTAACCCTAATAAACCTGTCGGCGTCACATGCTGCATGGATATACATAGGTTGCTAGTAACCCCTAGTAAACCAGTACTGCTAAAGAACAAAGTGCGATCAAATAAAGGAACATACTGTCTGTAGAACTACATAGCAGGTCAAATCTTTATAAAGACGCAAAGTGTTATAAATGGCTTTTGGGGCTTAGGACAGCACCAGGGTAACCAGGGCAAAGGAGATACTATTCCAAATCCAGAAAGGCAGCTTTTGGAGGGTCAAGATATAATACCAGTGACAAGGACCTATCTGACACCCAGGGACAACACCACTACTGAACCTTTTTTGCACAAACCACAGAATCTCGGCAAGAAACAACGTTACCAATTCAGACGCCGGGGACCAATCCGGAGGGGCGGGTTGAATCAAAGTCTTACCACGGAGTCGAAAGACGAAAGGGGCGAGGGGAAGAACACAGAATCGGTAATCTTTAATTTATCGGACATACCCTCACCCCGGCAGAGGTGCGGGGTACTCATAAAGGGCTCTCTTTGTTCACTAACGCAAACAGCCCTTTGACTGGGAAGGTAGACTATACAGGATGCACCGTCAGCTGAAATTGAAAGACTTTTTCTGCAAGAGAATGAGTCTGCTACCACTGGCAGAGGATTGAGCGTCATTCGGATACTAGAAATTCAGACCCAGAAGTGTTTTTGATCCGCAGATTACTAATCATAGCATTTCCACCTTCATGGGACTGGTTGAATCAAATACTAAACCACGAGTTATGAACCGTCAGATTAGCTATCACAATCTCACCAAGAGTGAGCGTCGGCATTAAGTCCCTTAACAACAGAGGGAATTATCATCAAGCCTGCGGACAAGGGGGAGCATGTATAAATTCCATTCCTATTACCGCAATGAGATCTGGGTCAACTCGCCCACCAGGACCATTATAAAAATAAAGGCATACAGAGCGTATATAAGCGTGAGGTGGATTACAATATCACAATGGGACTAAATAATGGCTGGATCTCAGAGGATTTGGCTAAATTCTTGACCACTGACTTTCCGATTATGCCTGTACTCTAACATTGCCTAAGGTACATAAATCTCTCATAGCACCGACGGGGAGACCAATAATCTCGGCGCAGTCATCACTATGCCACCCACTGTCACAGTTTGTTGATTTCACTACAGACCTATGGTCTACAGATGTCATCATATATTAAAGATACTACGGACTTCATAACTAAACTGTCAGCACTAACATTGGATTTAACAGATGTCCTGCTTGTGACACTTGACGTGTCAAGCTTGACACTAACATCCCCACCAGGAGGGGATGGAAGCTGTCAGGAGCCATCTACACAGTAACCGGCGAGGAGATGGTCCTCCATCAGAGTTCCTTATGACTCTATAGATCTATATTACATAAATACTTAGATTCGCAACGGACGTACTATCTCCAACTCATGGGAACTGCTATGGGGTCTATATGGCCCCATCTATAGCGAATATCTATATGGACACATATGAGCAGACAACACCTTCTACATGATTCTCCACACGCTGAGTCTATTTATTATGCTAGTGTCATCGTGATGTGTTCCTCCGTGGGGTGGGGGGCGAACATGATCTGTTGGAATTTATTCATTATGTGAATCTCATCCATCAAACATACGCTTCACGTACCATACAGTGCCATAATATGTGTTCCTGGATACCGTGGTATTACAAGGAAAATAATGTATTGTGTACTAGATACATACAAAGGACAACGATAGAAATATCTCTTAGACGTCAGAGTCACACCCTCCCCCTCTAAGAGGGGACTCCTTTTCACAATGCTCCGGGTTAGGAGAATACAAGCGATACGCATGTTGAAGCAGCTTAAGAAAATGGCAGATCGTTCAGAGAGAGGGCTACGATGACAAATTGATCAGCATTAGCCAAGAGCCGTTTACCAACAAGGGGTGATCTATGAACCTACTGGTGACAACCATGTGAAATGATCGGTTTCTACATAGTAAAAAAATATAGTACTGCCTCAAGCAGATACAACGCGTATATAAGCAAAACTGGCACATTTTGGCGAATGAAAACGTATCGGAAAACATTTTGAGTCCCACCCCTCTTTTGCTATCGGCGGGGGTCGACATGTGGGGGATTACCTCATAAAGGCGGACCCAGTGGATAAATAGCAGCGAAAACGACCCTGGCTAACAAAAGCTCGGGGGTGCACAATTGTAGAGGTTGGTGAAATTGCCAGTATTTAATGCTGGGCAACACTTTTATGCATCCGCATAAAGGTTATCCAATTAAAATTGTGGATTTTCTCAATTGTGACTCAAAATTTGTAGCTACATTATCAAATGCCCCTGTGGGTCTTTACGGGGCAAGACATCGCGTATGCTAAGGAACGAATAGCAATGCACGTCCACATACGCAAGGCCTTCGACCCCCCAATTGATGATCTTAGCTGTTACCAGTGGCAAGGCACTTTAGCTTAAACAGCACAGCTTGGCCACCTCGTTGTTGATGCGTGTTACAAGCCCATACTCAACCAGCGGGAGGAAATAGACACAGGCTTTTGCTCCAGCTTGAGGCGAGGATGATTCACAGACTGGTTCTATGGCCCCCAAAGGCCTGAATGAGGACATGAACTTGGGGTTTTGTATTTTTGTAATTTTTTGTAATTATACTGTTCAAATCAACGTAGTATACTGGATCAGCGTAGTTCAAAATTGATTATGTAAAGGCATTATATACAGTATATTTTAACTACGCATTGTATATTCTTGTCGTTCAGCTCTTCCATTGATTTTTTCCCCTCCGGTTCTTTCACTTTACCTCATTTGGTATTGGGTTTCTTTATTCCACATTTTGCAGGTCGTCTATTGTATTGTATGTAGTTCTACAGACAGTATGTTCCTTTATTTGATCGCACTTTGTGTCTTTAGCAGTACTGGTATACTAGGGGTTAACTAGCAACCTATGTATATCCATGCAGCATGTGACGCCGACAGGTTTATTATAGGTTACCCGACTGGGATTACAGCGGGTTCTATCTGTCATAGGATTCTACTGATATACGCATGCCAGTATCTGTTATTCTTAGGTGCTGTTTAGAAGTAAATTCATCACTGCTACAGCACATACACATTTGCAGTGGTGTATCTATACACGTGCAGTACACATGACAACCACCGGTGTCTGCTGCCTTTAAAGAGTTGAGCACACATGTTGTTGCCTTGAAAACCGGGCCTGCTGATGCAGCATCAGTTTGTTTACATGCAATGACACTGACAGCTTGGGTTTGATCATGTGACTTGGATTCCCCAATAGGAGTACAGACATGGAGTTGGAGCATGATCTAATTAAATTGTATTATGCACAGCTGTTTTGTCGCCCGATGATGATGCTTTCTGATGATGTGGAGATGTTTATGTCACTTGGGTGTTGGGGTATATAAGTCACTCACTGTCCTGTGTCTGTTGCACCACCCTGAGGAAGATCCCCCTGTGGGATCGAAACGTTGGAGTTATGTGCTGTATTTAATACATTTATTTTCATTCACCTGAGTGCTGTCTCCCTTTTTGCTGCTATGCGGTAATGTATACTTTTATATATATATATATATATATATATATATATACTGTATATATCACTTGTGAGCACATACACAGTTATGGTAGGTGAAAAAGGCAACAGAAACCTCCAAAGTATAGCATATAGCAAATAAAAAAATCACTTGTGAGCACAAAAACATCTTAGATAGACAGAAAAATATGTGCGCAACCCAAAAGAAAACCTGATTGTGGTAAAAGACAGTGTCAGTTAAAAATATATAAACCTTATAAATCGTGAATGGCTAAGCATACAATAAAAAGGCACAACCCTACTGTGGAAGTGAAAAATAGATACAATAAACCATATAAAACCGTTGGTACGTGGCGTATGCTGCTAAAGTTAAAGAGTGGCTCAGCACTCCCACCAACTAGAGATAAAAAAACAAAAAAAAAGCGCAAAACGCAAATTGTGAAGTATATCAAAAACTCGTTTAGTTAAAAGAAGGTAAGTATTCTGCGTACATCAATATAAAAGAACATTCGCATGTACGTGTATCAATACACGAAATTATCACATAGCTGACATCAAGGTGGGTGTTAGAGGGAGGTTTCTCTGGTAAGTAGTCTTCCGCGGTTTCCAGATGTCATCTGGGTCTTTCACGATGACTGCAACTTGTAACCAGCATCCAGATCGTCTGAGGATTTCCTGCGGCAGGCATTGTTGTCATCTGGGTCACTCGCGTGACGTTGTTAAAAGAGAGAGAGTCCTCAATCCAGTTATTCACACTATGTGTGTAGTAGAAGGAACGTCTCTGTACCCAGCAGCCAGTAAGTTGGTCACGAGAGAACACAGAAAGGTGTTCACATCCCAGTCATAGAGGCCGGCGACTGGCAATGACCTTAGCGTCCGCGCATCTGTGTGACGTCACACGGGAGGACGTATCTCCAACAATATACACCCAAGCGGTGTAGCTGGAGAGTGGTACACAGGGAAATGCCTGATACACTACCTTATAGGCAAAACTGTTAAGGAAGTATAAAAGGTACCAATATAAAAACAAAAAGATAACCCTACGCGTTTCGTAGCTGTAGAGTGCTACTTCATCCCTTGGGTGTATATTGTTGGAGATACGTCCTCCCGTGTGATGTCGCGCGGACGCTAAGGTGAACCGTCATTGCCAGTCGCCGGTCTCTATGCCGTAAAACAAACTGATGCTGCATCAAGCAGGCCAGGTTTTCAAGGCAAAACATGTGTGCTCACACTCTTTAAAGGCAGCAGACACCGGTGGTTGTCATGTGTACGGCCCGTTATAGATAAACACACTGCAAAGGTGTATGTGCTGTAGCAGGTGATGAATTTACTTCTAAAACAGACCAAGAATAACAGGCTAAGGGCATGCGTATATAAGTAGAATCCTATGACAGTAACCGCTGTATCCCAGTCGGGTAACCCATAATAAACCGTAGGCGTCACATGCGGCATGGATTATACCATAGGTTGACTAGTTAACCCCTAGTATTTTTTACCAGTACTGCTAACAGACCAAAGTGCGATCAAATAAAAGGAAACATACTGTCTGTAGAACTACATAGAGGTCAAATTTCTGATTATAACCGGAACGCAAAGTGTATAAATGGTTTTGGGGCTTAGTGACAGCACTCAGGGTAGAACAGGGCAAAGGCCGATATATTCCAATCCAGAAAGGCGCTTTTGGAAGGTAAAGATATAATACAGTGGACACGGGACCTACTGACACACCCAGGACAACACCACTACTGAACCTTTTTTAGCAAAACCAAGAATCTCGGCAAGAAACAGAAACACCGTTACCAGATTTCAGACGCCGGGGGACCAATGGAGGGCGGCGGTGGAAATTCAAAGTCTATACCACGAGAGTCGAAGACGAAAGGGGCGAGGGGAAGAACACAGAAATAGCGTAATACTGAAGGGAGAGGAAATAAAGTAAACAAGGCAGACCGGGGCGGTACTCCATAAAGGGCTCTCTTTTGTTCCCACTAACGCACAAACGCCCATTTGACTGGGAAGTAGCCCTATACAGGATGCACCGTCAGATGAAATTGAAAGACTTTTTCGTTGCAAGAAGAATGAGAGGTGGGCGGGTGCTGCATACCCACTGGAGTGGTACGGATTGAGTCTCGATCTGTGGATACTAGAAATCAGGACCAGCCAGTTTTTTTGTTGATCGTCAGATTACTAATCATAGTCATTTCCACTTCATGGGACTGGTTTGCATCAATACTACCACACGAGTATAGAACGTCAGATAGCTTACAAAACATCTCACAAGCAGATGACGTGCTGGCATTAAGATCCCTGTAACAACAGAAGGGCAATTATCATACAATGGCTGCGGAACAAAGGGGGAGGATTGTAAAATGACATGCACTCTCTAGTACCGCAATGAGATTCTGGGTCACAACTCGCCACCAGTAACCATTATAAAAAGCTACGCGAGTATACAGCGGTTATATAAGCGTGAAGGGGGATTATTATTATCACAATTGAACTAAAATGAATGGCTGGATCTCCAGAGGATTTGGCTAAATTCTTGACCATCTGACTTTCGACTTTGCTCGGGGGTGCTCAGACGTTGTAATGGGTCTGTAATCTCATCATAGACCAAGCCGGTGAAAGCTCAAGCACCGCCATCGGTCGGACATATCTCGGCGCAGTCATACACTATGACCACCCACTGTCACAGTTGTTGATTTTCACCTACAGCCTATGGCCTACAGATGTGCATCATATATTAAGAATACGGACTTCATAACTAAACTGTCAGCACTAAAACTTGGATTTAACAGCTGTCCGATTGTGACACTTGACGTGTTCAGCATGTACACACTCCGAACACTCCCCACCAGGAGGGGTATGGAAGCTGTCAGAGCCATCTATACATTACACCGGCCCCCGGTCCCAATGGCCTCTAGTGTTCCCTGTAAGTGTCAGAAGTCTTTAAGCGCCAAATACTTATCGTGAACGACGGCTTCTACTCAAGATCACAGGGTGTTTGCTAGCATAAATGGCCGCTCATTCGATACTCTAGTATGGAAGAAACAGTGGGCAGACCCGAGGTTCTATCCGTTCTCAACGCTTAGGTCTATGTAAATATGTCTAGATTCTCCTATGAATTGTTGCATTGCGGCGATCCGCGCGACCATGCGCGGGCTCTTCACTAAAGGGGGCCTCGTCCCTTCTCCCCGATGAGGGTAGATGCGACATATCGGAATGTTCCTTATGTGATACCACATCATACGATTCTTTCATAGACTTTAGATTGGCGAAGCGAACTTGGGGGAATGATGGGGGAATAGCCTTAGGGGGCGAACATAGGTGGCCAGGAGAACTTCTACAGATTCAGTGAGTCGAATATGCTAGATTACGGATATGTGTCCCCCCTTTTGGGGCATGACTTTGGAGTTATAGATGATTATAACAACGCTTACTCCAGAGCAGTGCCCTAAATATAGTGTTCCTGGTATAGCCGTGGTAGATCCCAGGAAAATACATGTATTGTATAAATACCATCATAAGCACAGATAACGAATACTCTCTTAGAGACGCTCAGAGTCATCATCTCCCCTCAGAGCGGGGAAAGAGAAGAGGAACTCCCTTTCACAAAATGCCCTGCCGGTAGAGTCAGGTATGCAGATACACGAGCCTAGTGTGAGCAGCTTTGACAGAAAAATCGCATCGGATCGCTTCAGAGAGAGGGCTAGGGATCGGACATAAATTGATCACCTTAGCTTCAAAGATCCGTTTACCAGACAAGGGTGTAATCTACTGAAACTACGGTGAAAACCATTGAAAATGATCGGTTGTCAACATAGTAACCAACTATAGTGACATAGCCTCCAAGTCCAGATCAACGCAGTATAAAGCAAACTGGCACACTTTTGGCGAATGATAAACGTATCGGAAAACATTTGAGTCCCCCACCCTCTTTTGCTATCGGCGGGGTAGGAATGTGGGGATCCTCATAAAGGCGGACCAGTGATAAATATGCAGCGAAAACGACCGGTCTAACAAAAGCTCCGGGGGTGCACAAGTGTAGAGAGGTTGTGTAATTGCAGTATTTAATGCTGGGCAACACTTTTATGCATCCGCATAAAGGTTGTATCCAATTCAAAATGTTGGATTTTTCAATTGTGTACTCAATAATATTCTGAGAGTAAGTAGCGGTGACATTATCAAAGCCCTGTGGGCTTTCTTTACGTAAGGGCAAGAAGACATCGCGCATGCTTAAGGAACGAATAGCATGCATCGTTCCACATACCAAGGGCCATTGATGACCTACCCCCACCATGAATCGGATGATCTTAGCGTGTACCAGTGCCAGGCACTTTAAGCTTCAAACATCACACTGGCCACCTTTCGTTGTTGCCACTTTGTACAAGCCCATACTCCAACCAGGGGAGGAAAAATAGACAAGGTTTTGCTCAGCTTGAGCGGCGATGATGTTCACAAGACTGGTTCTATGGCCCCCAAGGCCTGAATGAGGACATGAACTGGGTTTGTTTTTGTAATTTTTTGTAATGGTTGTTTGGGGGACACGCCTCCCCCTATGATTACTAATCAATGGTTACTGACACGTAGTTCCAAATGATTATGTAAAGCATTTATTATCAGTATATTTTACTACAGCTTGAGTATATCTTTGTCGTTCAGTTCTTCCATTGATTATTATTTCCCCTCCCGGTTCTCTTCACTTACCCTCATTGTGTATTGGGTGATTCTTATTCCACATTTTTGCAGGTCCGTATATTGTATATTTATGTAGTTCTACAGACAGTTGTTCCTTTATTGATTCGACTTGTGTCTTAGCAGTACTGGTATACTAGGGTTAACTAGCAACCTAGTATATCCATGGCAGCATGTGACGCCGACAGGTTTATTAAGGTTACCCGATGGATTACAGCGGGTTCTATCTGTCATAGGATTCTACTGATATACGCATGCCAGTATCTGTTATTCTTAGTGCTGTTTAGAGAAATTCATCAATGCTACAGCACATACACATTTGCAGTGGTGTATCTATACACGTGCAGTACACATGACAACAACCGGTGTCTGCTGCCTTTAAGAGTTGAGCACACATGTTGTGCCTTGAAAACGGGCCTGCTGATGCAGCATCAGTTTGTTACATGCATGACACGACAGCTTGGGTTGATCATGTGACTTGGATTCCCCAATAGGAGTACAGAAATGGAGTTGGAGAGCATGATCTAATTAATTGTATTATGCACAGCTGTTTTGTCGCCCGATGATGATGCTTTCTGATGATGGGAGATGTTTATGTCACTTGGGTGTTGGGGTATATAGTCACTCACTGTCCTGTGTCTGTTGCACCACCTGAGGAAGATCCCCTGTGGGATCGAAACGTTGAGAGTTATGTGCTGTATTAATACATTATTTTCATTCACCTGAGTGCTGTCTCCTTTTTGCTGACTAGCGTAATGTATCTTTTATATATATATATAATAATATAATATATACTGTTATATCTTGTGAGCACATTACACAGTTATGGTAGGTGAAAAAGCAACAGAAACCTCCAAAGTTAGCATATAGCAAATAAAAAAATCACTTGTGAGCACAAAAAACATCTTAGATAGACAGAAAAATATGTGCGCAACCCAAAGAAAACCTGATGTGGTTAAAAGACAGTGTCAGTTAAAAATATAAAAAACCTTATAAATCTGTGAAGGCTAAGCATACAAAAAAAGGCACACCCTAGTGGAAGTGAAAAATAGATACAATAAACCATAAAAACCGTTGGTACGTGGGCGTATGCTGCAAAAGTTAAAGAGTGGCTCAGCACTCCCACAACTAGAGATAAAAAAACAAAAAAAAAGCGAAAACGCAAATTGTGAGTATATCAAAAACTCGTTTAGTTAAAAGAAGGTAAGTATTCTGCGTACATCAATATAAAAGAACATTCGCATGTACGTGTATCAATACACGAAATATCACATAGTGACATCAAGGTGGGTGTTAGAGGGAGGTTTCTCTGGTAAGTAGTCTTCCGCGGTTTCCAGAGTCATCTGGGTCTTCACGTGACTGGCAACTTGTAACCAGCATCCAGATCGTCTGGGATTTCCTGCGGCGGCATTGTTGTCATATGGGTCACTCGCGTGACGTTGTTAAAAGAGAGAGAGTCCTCAATCCAGTTATTCACACTAGTGTGTAGTAGAAGGAACGTCTCTGTACCCGCAGCCAGTAAGTTGGTCACGAGAGAGAACACAGAAAGTGTTCACACCCAGTAACTGGGATGTGAACACCTTTCTTGTGACAACTTACTAGCTTCGGGTACAGAACTTTCCTTCTACTACACACATAGTGTGGACTAACTGAATTGAGGACTCTTCTCTTTTAACAACGTCACGCGAGTGACCCAGATGACAACAGTGCCGCCGCAGGAAATCCTCAGACGATCTGGATGCTGGTTACAAGTTGCAGTCACTGTGAAAGACCCAGATGATATCTGGAAAACCGGGAAGACTACTTACCAGAGAAACTCCCTCTAACCACCACCTTGTGTCAGCTGTGTGGTAATTTCATGTATTGATACACGTTATGCGAATGTTCTTTTATATTGATTGTACGCAGAATACTACCTTCTTTTAACTAAACAGAGTTTTGATATACTTCACATCTGCGTTTTGCGCTTTTTTTTTGTTTTTACGTCTTAGATAGGTCTGCAACCCTGCCTTCCCCATTATCATCTAGCATACAGAGCTTCCACTGCAGCAAGGATTCTGGGAAATGACATGCAAATGAGCACACATGTAACATTTTGCCTGAAATCTTTTGAGCTACCTGGTTATAATTAATTAATTGATTTGTTGGATATGTGTTTTATGTAATTGTTTGGCGTAGTGCATGGATTTATTTCATTTGTTGGCTAGTGTTTTGATTTATTGAATGGGGTTGATTAGTGCTTGTGTATATGTTTGATTATTGTTTTGTTGGCCTTCATGTATTTGATTAGGGGCCGCATTGAGTGTATAGTGGTTATCATGCTGTTATAATGGGTATGATGTACCACATGCCACTCAATGGGTACAGGGGGGTATAGTGGGGTCCAGGGTGGTGGTTAGGCCTCCCTGTGGGGTGGCGGGGCAGGGTGGGGGGTTAATCCCTTAATTACTATAGCGGCTATTAACCGCTAAGGGGATTAAGGAGTTAGGGACCATTAGAATGTATTTTGCTATGTATTCTTTCTGGCAACAAGGACATGGACCCGCACTAAGCTGATGAGGATGCCCTTCACATTGGCAGGGGTAGTAGCATGGCTAATGTGGTGTTAATAATGGGCAAATAATCTATTATCCATATCTGGATAATAGTTATTGTCATTGACCTTGGACCACACACTTCATTCCCTGTACTGTCTGTCATAGAGACCGGCGACTGGCAATGACGGTTCACCTTAGCGTCCGCGCGACATCACACGGGAGGACGTATCTCCAACAATATACACCCAAGGGATGAAGTAGCACTCTACAGCTACGAAACGCGTAGGATTATCTTTTTGTTTTTATATTGGTACCTTTTATACTTCCTTAACAGTTTTGCCTATAAGGTAGTGTATTAGGCATTTCCCTGTGTATCACTCTCCAGCTACACCGCTTGGGTGTATATTGTTGGAGATACATCCTCCCGTGTGACGTCACACAGATGCGCGGACGCTAAGGTGAACCGTCATTGCCAGTCGCCGGTCTCTATGACTGGGATGTGAACACCTTTCTGTGACCAACTTACTAGCTTCCGGGTACAGAGACTTTCCTTCTACTACACACATAGTGTGACTAACTGAATTGAGGACTCTCTCTCTTTTAACAACGTCACGCGAGTGACCCAGATGACAACAGTGCCTGCCGCAGGAAATCCTCAGACGATCTGGATGCTGGTTACAAGTTGCAGTCACTGTGAAAGACCCAGATGATATCTGGAAACCGCGGAAGACTACTTACCAGAGAAACCTCCCTCTAACACCCACCTTGATGTCAGCTGTGTGGTAATTTCATGTATTGATACACGTTATGCGAATGTTCTTTTATATTGATGTACGCAGAATACTTACCTTCTTTTAACTAAACGAGTTTTTGATATACTTCACTATCTGCGTTTTGCGCTTTTTTTTGTCTTTTACGTCTTAGATAGGTCTGCAACCCTGCCTTTCCCCATTATCATCTAGCATACAGAGCTTCCACTGCAGCAAGGGATTCTGGGAAATGACATGCAAATGAGCACACATGTAACATTTTGCCTGAAATCTTTTGAGCTACTGGTTATAATTAATTAATTGATTTGTTGGATAGTGTTTTTATGTAATTGTTTGGCTAGTGCATGTATTTATTTCATTTGTTGGCTAGTGTTTTGATTTATTGAATGGGGTTGATTAGCTGCTTGTGTATATGTTTGATTATTGTTTATTGTTGGCCTTCATGTATTTTGATTAGGGGCCCATTGAGTGGTATAGTGGCTTATCATGCTGTTATTATATGGGTATGATGTACCACTATGCCACTCAATGGGTACAGGGTGGGTATAGTGGGTCCAGGGTGGGTGGTTAGGCCTCCCTGGTGGGTGGCGGGGCAGGGTGGGTTAATCCCTTAATTACTATAGCGGCTATTAACCGCTAAGGGGATTAAGGAGTTAGGGACCATTAGAATGTATTTTGCTATGTATTCTTTCTGGCAACAAAGGACATGGACCTGCACTAAGCTGATGAGGATGCCCTTCACATTGGCAGGGGTAAGTAGCATGGCTAATGTGGTGTTTAATAATGGGCAAATAATCTATTATCCATATCTGGATAATAGTTATTTTGCTCATTACTGTACTGTATGTGTTTGTTGGGGGGGAGGTGTATTTATTGAAATGTAGGCCATGTTTTTGTTTTTTTAAATACAGGAATGGTACTGCAGGCCAGCGAGGACCCACGAGGACCACCCGAGGACTGCCGGACGCCATGGGGACCACCCGAGGACCCCCCAGACGCTCATGGGGACAACCTGAGGACCCCTGGATGCCCACTGGGACCACCTGAGGACCTGAAGGGAGGAACCGTGGACTTCTATGGGGCCCCCAGGGACCTGCGGATATCACCTGAGGGCCCCCAGACCCCCGTAGGAACCACCCTAGGGCCCCCAGACCCCCGTGGGAACAACCCGAGGGCCCCCAGACACCTGTGGGGATTACCCGGGGACCCACATACACCCACGGGGACCACCCGTGGACCCCATTGGGGTCCGCGGAGACCCACGGGACCACCTGGAGTCCAATAGAGCATAGCAGGGACACCCGAGGGCCTCCAGACACCAGTGGGTACCCCTGGGGTGCACTGTGAGGTCTGCGGACCCCCGCTGGCCTGTGGAATGAATCCTGTGTGTAACAAATAAAGATCCTATATCAAGCACTCACTATGGAAAGTAGAAGGTGGGTGATTACTCCATGAGCTACAAAATGTCTCTGCAGATGGTCTATTGACCAGAGGCTAACCGTCAATTGACATATATACAGATGCAGCGGCCATTATTTTAAGGCATCACCGCGCCGTTTTCATGTGCGCTGCTGTACTCCAAGCAGCATGAACGTGGCCAATCGCCCCAGGCACGCACGTTTATCGCGGTTGCTTTGTTTGAATGTTATGGATTGTGTGCAATTATATGCAATGAAATTAATGAATTGTAATGTTTACAGTACTGTGCTACTGTGCTACTGTGTCAATGTCAGGTGTTTATAAGCCACTAAAATGCCATTCAATGCACTCGCCTGCACTCACGTCTTAAGGCGGTTTGGTTGGAAGTAATCCCGCACCATCACATGGGTATTCCGAGGTATAAAACACGTGATTTTGTAAAATTATGGCCGCTGCATCTGTAATTTATATACAGTATATCCATACTCTATAGGAGTAAATGTGAAAAAAACAATAAACATATTTAATAAACACTTAAACATATAATGTGTGGTGTACTAAAAATCCTCATAGGAGGCAAGTGCCATACTAAATGTGGTTGATATATACGTCGTATTCTAAAGAGTATAATCCCCTATACAGAAAATGGGTGATAGAGGTAAACAGTAAATATACCAACATCATATCATGAAAATGGTGCAGCAGCAAACAGGTATGTTTGGTGTATATATATCAAGGGAAACCTAACTGCACATAGATAAACAATAATCCATAAGTCTCTACATAGGCGTAACTACAGAGAGTATCTCCCGTATACAAAACAAAGAGAACTGTATAGAGGGATCATCCCATGTATACACGAATAAGGCAATAATGATATTAATATACACTCATTCTCATATATAGGTATGTGAGTAAAGTATATGCCAAAAATTGCATCAATACAACAGTTCCAGTCTCTGTGAATAATCACTAAAAGGTGAACCCTGTAGTGCTGTGCTGAAAGGTATGGGTATATATAAATATCTCTCTCATATACAATATAAGCAGCCTTATGAGATCCTAGTAAAGAGGGTAGACACAATAAAACCCAACAATGTCAGATGCACTAACCAATAAGGTCTGATCTAAGTGAGTATAACGTGTGTGCACAGTAATAGCCGCTGCTGCACTAAGAAGCCGGTGCCGCGCCCCAGGACATCCCCGTCGTGACGTCATAAATCCCCCCCGCACATTTCGCATGACACGGCACGCGATAGGCCTCGATAACATATTCACGGCTACTAGAATTGAATGAGTTTATGAACATTCAGAAAAGTGTTTTCCCGTCGTTTATTTGAGTCTTAATATTTCATGAAATAAATAATCAATTCTATTATCCCCCAGTGATTCAGTGAATGTTTCTCTAAAAAGTATTTTACCTTTCTCTGCTTGACTATAAGACAATGGGCTCTATGCAGTAAGCGTCGATAAGGCTTTTTTCGGCATTTTATGCCCTCCCGATTCAGTAAGTGCCGATAAGTGGGAATTATCGGCAACTTTTCTTCCCGATAAAAAATTATCGGCATCCGGCTGCCGATAAGCCACTTATCGGCACTTTTTGAACCCGGCTGAATTCAGGTAGCCCCGATCAGCTTTTCGCTGCTGATCGGCACTCCAGAATGGAGAGTTTATTGGGAATCCAGCCCGCCAACTAAAGTTGGCAAGTTGGTGGAGGAGAAGCATCGGCAAGGGCGACACTTAGAAAAAATCAGCCCTTTTTCCTGTCTGTGATTGATGCCGGTGGTCTCCGGAGCTGATACCCGCACCGGAGCCCCCGGCATGCATCCGAGGCAGGAAAAAGGCATGTACAGCCCACTTCATTACCTTAGCGGCTAACTGCTAAGGCAATGAAGGGGTTAACCCACCGTGCCAGCTTTATTGTGGGTAGCGGGGGTGGGTGAAGGGGGTATTTGGCCCTTGTTGTTTGTTTAGGGCTTGCGGGGCCGTTGCGGGTGCACTTAACACCTTCACGACCGTAGCAGTTAATACCGCTACGGTCATGAAGGGGTAAAGGCCTCCCGCTACCCACCCGCAAGCCCTAAACAACCACCGTTGGGGCTAATACCCCCTTCAACCACCCCCACTACCCACAATAAAAAATAATCACACACAGCAGCCCCACACTAAATAAATAAATAAATCTAAATAAATAAATATCTCTATATAAATAAATAAATATATATATATATATAACCCCAACAACCCCTAACATACACATATATGCACATCAATGATACTATAGGCTGGCGGGGGCTCTCGGGTGTTACCCGCCGGCCTGCAGTACCAATTATGTGCCCCCCCAAATTAATGTCTAAACACATACATACTTATAAAGAAATAACCCCCCCCTTAACACATACAGTATAGTAATGGCCACAATTACTATTATCCACAAAGGGATAATAGTGAATGTGCTCATTTTAAATACATAAACAGCAATAAATACATTAAATACATATAGCACTCACCAATCTCCGGCTGCCACGATGAAGGCCATCCTCCTCTTCATCCTGCCCATGCCCCCTCCGATGCTGCAAAACAGACACAAGAATGAAAACATCCGATGTAATGTCCCCTAACCCCATAATCACCATAGCGGTTATTAACCACCCCAAACCACCACTCCGGACGCCTACATACCCTCCCACACTAACCCCCCACCCTGTGAGGCCTAACCACCCTCACCCACTACCCACAAGGAAGGCCTACCCACATACCGTTGGGGAACCCCCCACCTCCAGTACCCACAATAAAAACAATACAGTGACACACAATAAGCATCATTATATTTATTAAATACATTACCCACCCCCTGTGCCACCCCATAAATACAAGATTTATCCTTTTAAAAACAGGGTTCATAACACAGCCCCATGCGAGTCCCCGGTGGGCTGGCGGGGCACCTGACAGAACAGCCCTTTTAAAACAGGTTTTGGAGGCCTGTTGGTGTGTCCCACCAGGAGCCATGGCCCCCAGGTGGTGTCCTTGGGTCACCGTGGGCCACAATTGGGTCCCCACGGTAGGCCCAAGGATGTCTGGGAGCCCCGGGTCAGACCCATAGGTGTCTACGGGGCCTCGGGAAGACCCCACGGGGGTCTGGGAAACTCACGAGTGCTCACTACGGGTCCGCGGAGCCCCCACGGATGTGGGACCACCTCTTCATCCCCGCACCTATGGGTCGGCGCTGCCCCCACGGATGTGGGACCACCGCTTCATCCCCACAGACTATTGGTCCGTGGTGCCCCCACAGATGTGAGGCCACCGCTTCATCCCCGCATGTGTCACCCGTGGAACCACCAGCCTGATACCCGTGAGATACCCGAGGAGACCGTAGGTGGTCTCCAGAGGTCTCACGCAGAACCACGGAACAAACCCTGAATGTAAAAAAAATAAACCTGGCCTATACATTCAATACATACACCCCCCCCCCAACACCTACAGTACCTACAGTATACAGATAGGGATAATAGATTATTTGCCCATTATTAAAAACATTAACTAGCATATTCAAATAAATGAAGTACTACTGACCTCATCAATAAGAAGTCTCCGTCGGCAGCAACATCCATGTCTTTCCCACAAAATACATAGCCAAAACAAAGCCAATACATTGCAATTACATTCAGGTATCAATTAACCCCTTAAACACCTTATCGGATAATAACCGCAAAGGTAATTAAGGGGTTAAGCCACACTGGCCCGATACCCACTCTTCACCTATGTATTTGTACAGTGGCTTCATCATGCAAAAAAAAAAAATATATATATATATATATATATATATATATATATATATATATATATATATATATATGGAAGAAAAGAGAAAATAACAGGCGCACACCTAGTGCATTAAAGTATAACAATAGATTTATGGAACATTAAAAACAGACAAATGCCCACTCACAAGTGTAACGGTATTAAATGCAGTTATGAGATAGGCCCTCATAAGCCAGTGGTAGCATCCGGGTCAGCAATGGTGTCCTCTCATGCGCGGTCTCCTTCTACCGGAAGTGACGTCCACCCGGTCTGGTGTCCCGCAAAACGGAAGTCCCTCCAGGAAACTGAGCCCTCGCTTGCCTGCTTCTGGCTGCTGCACCACCAAGGGAACCAGAGATGTGTCCACTGTTCTGTTTGGCTGAGCCTCTCACAATCTGCATCCCTCTCAATCCGCAATAAAGTTCTCAGTGGGAAAGTGCCTCCTCTGCCTTAGCCACCCCATAGGTTGTTTTAACACAGTAAGCTACATACTCACGGTTAGGCAGGTTATTTCATTAGGCGCTCCTTTATTATTTTTGTTTTGTTCTGATATATATATATATATATATATATATATATATATATATATATATATATATCAAGAGAAAAAATATTAGCACCAACCTATCACTATATAATATCTGTATAAAAATAAAAGGTGATTGTAAAAATAAAAGTAAAAATAATACAGATAAGAATAAAAAACCTATGCTAAACACAGTGGATAGAATAAAAATTAATGTATTAAACTAATAAAATGCATAAAAAGTACATAAAAAAAGAAAATGTCCAGAAAAATATATATAAAAAATATATACAAATCCCAAGATATTCCAATTGCTATCCAAAAGAGTCTCTGCAGCCCGAATGAAGGGAACACCACTTCCTTGAGGATATCTACAAAAACACAGAAAAAACAGGCGCACTCATAGCGTAAAATTGTATAACAATAAATTTATGGAATAAGGGATAAAAATACACACTCACAAACAGAGCTGAATAAAATGCATTTTTGAGTACAACTCAGCCCGTTCAGACGCAGGAACCCAAAGAGGAGGACTTCGGTGTGATGTCCGCGGTGTGTCTTGCCACAATAGCCCCTCTATGTCCCAGCAGGGACCGAAAGCCACGAGGGACGCCGCCTTCCCCTTGCTCCGGCGCTACACAGAGCATACACTGAATCAAATCTCGCGTGAGCTCGATGACGTCAGCGAGGTTTCAGCCGGAGAGAGTTAACAATGTAAACAGGAACTTGAATGTCTGAATGGCTGGTAGCAAAATGCTAGCAACGCAGCAAAAGTGCAATATATGCAAATGAGTGTCAGTGTAAAATATACAAACTGGACAGTAGGCTCCACAGCAATCTCTACGCGTTTCGTCTCGAACGAGACTTCATCAGGAGATCACCTGTACACACAGTAAGTTCACATATTTTTATTAGGTCAATTACACAGGTGTACTGCGGTCGTTTCTGAGGATTCTTCTGTCCTTGTTTAACAACAACCTTTGCTCTACCTCTGACTCCAATTGTAATCTATGATACAAATCTATCACTAATGGATTAATAACAGGTATTATATGTTACCCTAAACCTGGTTTGAATATATTGTGTAGCAAATTATTTGCTGACCATAGATGAAAGGGGTTAATTGGGTAGGTAGTATTTAGTGTCATCAGTACTCTCAAATTCTTGAGACTTCTCAGTTAAATTTTGTAATACATTGCTAACCATGTTTTGTAAAAATAACGTCAATAGATAATGGTTGATCAAATTTAGATATTAAAAATCTTTCCATTTTAATTTACAAACGTACATTTGTTTAGTATCACATGTTGTTCTAATATATTTAATTTCCTCTAATTACTGTTCAAATAGGTATATCAATTGAAACACAATTACATTACAATTATATCTTCTTTCAATATCATATGAGTTTTCTTAAATTCTCTACAAATACAGTGTGGTCCTCATAACTTGTCCATTGCGAATAGTGTAGTACCAAAAATTGAATCAATGGACTAGTTTAAAGTATGTAATTAATGTTTTAATTGTTTTATTATTTTTAATTGTATATGCAAATGAACCTTGTTATAAATACTGTGGGGTTACAACCAATGCGTACCCCTGAAGAAGTCACCATAGATGACGAAACGCGTAGGGCGTGGCTAAGGCAGAGGAGGCACTTTTCCAACTGAGAACTTTATTGCGGATTGAGAGGAACGCAGATTGTGAGAGGCTCAGCCAAACAGAACAGTGGATACATCTCTGGTTCCCTTGGTGGTGCAGCAGCCAGAAGCAGGCAAGCGAGGGCTCGGTTTCCTGGAGGGACTTCCGTTTTGCGGGACACCAGACCGGGTGAACGTCACTTCCGGTAGAAGGAGAACGCGCATGAGAGTACACCATTGCTGGCCCGGACGCTACCACTGGCTTATGAGGGCCTATCTCATAACTGCATTTTAATACCGTTACACTTGTGAGTGGGCATTTGTCTGTTTTTAATGTTCCATAAATCTATTGTTATACTTTAATGCACTAGGTGTGCGCCTGTTTTTTTTTCTCTTTTCTTTCATATATATATATATATACACACATGATGAACCAATATACAAATAAATGTAGAAGGGTTATCAAAAACATGCTGTACTCCAAATAACACTTCTCCATACAGACACACTACAATAAAATCAATTTCCTTTAATAATCCTAACTGAACTTACAATCACAATCATCAACTGCCAAACAAATACCTCAAATGCCAATCAACACATAGCATTTACATTGTATATGTGATGCATACAATCTATGCACCATATACATTCTGCAAATTAATGTTAACAATAACATTGCAAGCAAAATACTAATACCTCCCAACAAGTATACAATTTTAACCAATCCAGTAAACATAAATCAATTACCATTCATTAATGACATCCCTAAACAATTTACATTCCATCCCTAACAATTAAACAATTAACAAATTCAAGCCTTTAACATAACAATTTAGCCTGTGAAAATATATAAGTACCTACAAGAATACAAAATTGAAAACCAAGGCTAACCCTGACCTCAAGTACACCATACAATATCAACAATTACATCTAATTTAAAAATATCTGCTACAATACTGTATAATTAAAATAAAAGCAGCTTCATTACCTTAGCTGCTAGCCTAACCACCCACCCTGGGGCAACTACCTTCATTGCCATAGCAGTAGTAACTGCTATGGTAATGATAGGGTTAACACCTCTGACTACCCACCTGAGAGGCCAAACCACCCACCCCAGGGCATTTACCCCTTTCACCCAACCCCCAATAAACATTAAAATACAATACAAACACTAATACTAGCCATTACACCTATTGATTAACCATGTGGTTACCAATGTACTCAATGGGAGCAAAGATAACCCCAATGGTAATGAATGGGCACCCAACTACCCACCCTCTCTATCCCCAACACCACCCTAGATAGGTATATAGCCAAGAGTCACCTTGTTTAGAAGTGTTATGGTCCAAATGGGAGGGCAATGTGTGATGGTTCAGCATTTGTTGGATCCCAATTGTGTATAATAACAGCAGGTTACTGGGGTGGCACCTACACACTATTCTGTAACCAAAGTCCTATATTAACTAAGCATCTCTCTGCAATTTAGAGAATAAGCACAAAAACATGACAGAGAAAGGCTGAACAGTGTTGAGTTTATTGACCCAAAAGCATAGATTATGTTATGAAGCCACTACGAGAGGGAGAAGTGCTTTTGGATCCATGAGCTAACACTGTTAAACAAAAGGGCTCAATAAACTGCATATTAAAAGTAGTTTCACCGCTGCACACTGAGTCAGTGATTATAATTGAATTATATATCTTCCTTTTAATTTTTAATTAGAATTAGTGATGGCATGATTACCTCATCAAGTGCATAGTTACAAAATGGTGTTCAGCAAACAAGATAAGCACACTATATAGTGCTTGAGACAGAGCAACAATTATTGTCCAAAACACTTACGTAAAATGTTTCTTGATAAATGATGGACGCTAGGAGGACTGAAAAACCTTATTAGTAAAACAACATATCGTTCTGGAGTGTGAGCAGCTGGATCAACGCGTTAGTGATTATGCAATCAGACAGTAGCGTTTTTGTCTTCGGGCGCAGTTTCAGCGAATGAGGACATTTTGAACATAGTTTGAACTCAAACTTTATAGTAGTCTTAGTATTTTATATTAGATTGCATCAATTAATTGTCTACATTGTGCTTCTTACTGTATATAGTGTTAATTTAGATAACAGACCTACAATTGTTAACATTTTCATGGGGATTGAATGAGAAATATATACGATATGATGAGAAACAAAAGTGGTCACTTTTTTTCCAGAACACAGTGTGTGAGTATGTGTGTGTGTGAATACTGCACGAGGATCCAACAAAAAATACATGAGAGAACTCAACAGTATTATTAAAACACTCCTGAACCACACAAGAGAACAAATTGTGGAACTGATACCAGCTAACCCAAAACCTGGCACATTCTACATGGTTCCTAAAATTCACAAAGAGGGTAACCCTGGGCACCATATTATCTCTGGATCTGGCACACTGACTAAGAATATTTCTGGCTGGGAAGAAGTGTAACGGATCCGCACCTTAGTTTACTGTTACCTTGCCTTACAGACCTGTGCAGTCCTGGAACACTTCCCCTGATATTTACTGTAGCCTGGATTCACTTATTAAAGCAATACTGTCACACGACCCTTCTGCTATTGGTTCACTGACCTTTAAATACAGCCTCCCCCACAATGCTTCCCTGCCGAGCATAATCCTTCCTGGATGTCACACGTGTTCTGCCACAAGCCCTAGGCTTGGCTCCGTTGTGTATTAACCTCTCTGTTCTATTCCCTAGTTCCTGAGGCCTGCTGCTAGTCTTCATGCAGGGGCCTGTGTTTCCTGAGTATCCTGAGTATCCTGAGGCCAGCTACTACTCTCTATATAGAGGCCTGCTTTCCTGAGGCCTGCTGCTAGTTTCACGCAGAGGCCTGTTCCTGTCTCCTGTGCTGAAGCGGAGGACTCTTCAGTGTATACTTCAGCTCCCTGTTTCCTGAGGCCTGCTGTGCTTCCATAGCAGAGGCCTATCTACTGGTTCCTGAGGCCGGCTGCTAGTTTCACGCAGAGGTCTGTTCCTGACTCCTGTGCTGAAGTGGAGGACTCCAGTGTGTACTTCAGCTCCCTGTTTCCTGAGGCCTGCTGTCCTTCCATAGAAGAGGCCTGTCTACCGGTTCCTGGGGCCTGCTGCTCTCTCTCCATTGCAGAGGCCGTGTCCTGGTTCCTGTGCTGAAGCGGAGCACCTCCAGTGTATACTTCAGCTCCATGTTTCCTGAGGCCTGCTGCCCTTCCCTTAGCAGAGGCCAGTCTATGAGTCCTGAGGTCTGTAGTTCTCTCTCTCCTTGCACAGGCCCACTCTGGACTCTTGCGCTGAAGCACTGATTTACCAGTGCTGCCAGGCGGTGTGCCCACTCCGGTCTGCCTATCCCTTCCTGATACCAGTACCATGGGCCATGATCGCCGCACGAGCAGAACCCGCTGCCACCCTGCAGCTATTACGCTGAAGCAGGACTTAGTTGACTCCGTTGCCGAAAATCCGCTTGGATAACGTTTACCCTGATGTCTCCAATCCTGACCCTGGCTTGTCCACTGACGATGCTGCCTTCTCCAGTCCCGACCCTGCTATGTATGACTACGAACTGCGCAATCCGGATCAGCCTGCGCGGTCCAAGGTTGGTGCTTATACAACCCCACTTCAGCCACGCGGTCCGACCCTGGTTTGTGGCGAGCACAACCGTGACAGTATGCTCGGCCCCATAAACTCGGACCGCCCTGTGGTGAAGGTTGGCATGTTTCTATCTGAAATCCTGTCCCGGCCTGCAGACCAGTCCCAGTATCTGTGCGAAATACTACCTCGGATTGAAGGTCTGTATATGTATGAAGGTTTGACCCCTTTGCAAAAGAGATGCCGTTATGATCGCATTAGTAAGGCTATTTGCCTCAAGGACTTAAAACAGTCTCTGGCCGCTTGTGTTCGCTCCCCTGGTTCCCCTTTAACCCTGGATAATGTGAACCCTACGGAACTGGCCGACGCCAAAGATGCACTCTATGCCCTGGCCTTATCATTGGACATTCTCGTAGTACGAGATGACCCTCTCTTCATGTTGGTTCACGCACAAAACATGCTCTGTATACTTTCCCTGACATTGGACATTTGCATAAAAGAACAGGACCCTCTCCTCGCCAGCTATGCTGCCGCTTGGCAGTCCCCCTGTACTGTCAGTCCTGTCGCGAAACCTGTGGACGTATCTCCCTCTCCAGGAAATGACCAAACTGTCCCACTATCACTGCCCCCTAACATAAAAGCTGCCACAGTCCCTAGCCCTGATTGTACCTCCGGTTACTTTGACCCCAATGATATGTCTACGTTAACCCCTGCCGATCAGCCCTGTGAGGCTCCCCTGGAGTATACGTATATTTCTCTAGCCAACACTAAGGCTCTAGTATCCGAGAACGAATCCCTTTTACCCTCTATTTCTAGCTCAGAACCTTTAACTTCTGTACTCGAGCTTATTCCTGTCTTAACCCCTGCTAGTCAGGCCTATGAGTTTCAATCCCTGCATTTCTCAGGTCTGTGTGTCTCTCTCACAGTGCAAGCTCTCTTTACACTCACTTTCTAACTCTGAATCTCCCATTCCAGCCCCTGAGGTTTTTCCTCCTTTAACCCCTGCTAGGCAGTTCTGCGTGCTCTCCCCATCAGAGAAAGAATCCCTTCTACTTCCATGTTCTAAGCTTGAAATCCTAAGTTCTGTTCCCAAGGTCATTCCTGTATTAACCCTTGTGGGACAGCTCTATGATGCTCCTCTGGTAAGTCCCTGTTCTTCACCAGCCAAGGTCACGTCCTAGCTCCAGAGGAGGAATCCCTTGTGTCCCCAATTACAGAGGAGAAACTCTCTATTTTTTACTCTCATGCATTATCTGCATTAACCCCTGTAAATTCTTGCTGCCTCCAAGCTAATGCCTCCGTTCTAGTCTCAGAGAATGAGTCCTCAAGTCCGACAGCAGAGGTTGCATTGAATGACTCCCCTAACGTTGCGGAGTCCTTAGATATTCTTTGCTATAAACCCCCTGCTTCAGCTCAAGTTTCAGCTGCTGTGCCCCCTGAAACTTCAGCTAAAGTTCTGATTCCAGTTAAATGTATTCTGGTACCAGGTTTTTCCCTAAGCTTGGTCGCAGAGTTCCCACTCCCGGGTATTTCGCTGAACCAGTCTGTCACCTAGAGAGCGGTGATCCCTGCTTCAGCGCATAGTCCCCACCTCGCGGAGTCTGCAGTCATTTCTGGTTTCCCAGACACTCCTTACCAAATACCCACTTCAGAGACCAGTACAGCTGTGATTACCCCCCTTGTACTGTCTGTGTTCTCCTCTTTTCAAAGCTAAGGGTTAAAAGCGTACAGTGGTCATTATGCCCCTCCTGGGGTTCATGTTGTGTTCCCAGGAATGTTTGCTGACACACAGCTTTCACTCAAAAGTGACGCTTTTTCATATGTGCTTGCTAGAAGCCTGTACACAGTCTCCCCTCTCTCTGAAATTTGCCTTGTCGGTCCCGCTACTCTGAGAGGTAAAAACCTTCCTTCAGATTCAGAATCTCTTCCTATAGAGGCCGTCCTTGCTTTTGGTTTCCCTGATTTCTCTGCACATGCAACTCCTCCAGGGATCAGCATATCTGTTGTTACTCCCTTAGTACAGTCTGAGACCACCCTGCCTATATTACAAGTCCTGGTGTTTAAATCTGAGCTATTTAGTTTTCCTGCCCTTGCTAAACCTCAGTTCCTCAGCACTACGTCTAAACGTGCTCCAGAACCGTTGGGTTACTCGGGGTAAAAATGAAAACTCCTGTCTTAAAGGATACTTTCTCACACATGTCCAGCAAACCTAGAACCTCAGTGATTGATTCTAAGTCACTTATCACAATATCTGATTTTCTCACTAGTCAAACCCAGACACCCTCACCACTGGCTAGGAGTTCCGTTATCAGAATTTTTGCACTAGTAAACACGCCTATTTCTGTTTTTGTAATGACAAGCACCCCTGTTGAAAGGGCCCTTGCAGTTTTGGATAAGACTTCTTTTACTTCTAAGGTTTCTGCTATTAAGAGTTTCCATGGTTCCAACTTACCGCTTATTGTCTCTTTAACTCCCATCATTACTCCCCCATTACCCGTCACTGACTCCCAGGCACCAGCTCCAGGCACTTGTTCTCCTATCAGTGTCCCTGCATTGCTAGATGTTCCTGTTATGGATTCTGAGCCTCCAGCTCCGGAGTCGATTCCTCTACTCGCTGCTGCTTTTGTAGTCTTTCAGGTCCCTGTCACTGAAGTACAGACTTCAGCTTCTGATGCTAGCTCCCCTCCTGTCACGATTGTGCTCGCCACAAACCGGGACCGGACTGCGAGGCTGAGGTGGGGTTGTAAAAGCACCGACCTGAGACCGCGCAGGCTGATCCGGATTGCGCAGTTCGTAGTCATACTGCTGCGGCACAGTTTATTCGAGCATTTGCCCGTTCTGTGCCGCAGCAGTAGCCTGGCGCGCGCCCGAGTGTGACGGGCGCGCGCCAAAGCAGTGGAAGAGCGCCCTCCGATCGGGGCGCTCTCCCTACCGCTGCCGGGTCCGCCGGGTCCCCCGGAACCCCCTGCCACTGTCCCGCGATCGCGGGACACCAGGGCTCCCTCGGGGAGCCCCTGGACACGCGTGCAGGGGGCGCATGCTCCCGATGACGCGTGACCGCGCGTCTATGACGCGCGGCACGCCGAGGGGCGGCCACTAGCGCTAGCAGCCGGAAATCTCCCGGCTTGCGGATCTGGCCCCTGCGATAAAGTGTGTCGCCAGTGTATGTCGCAGGATCAGATTGAGAAGACAGCGTCGTCGTTGTAGAAGCCAGGGTCAGGACAGGAGACATCAGGATAAACATGTTTCAGCAAGAGTTCGGCACAGGTAGTCAGGAGAGCCCCGCTTCAGCTTATGAGCGCGGGGTTGACCTCTTGCACGAGCGACGACCATGGGCCCATGGTACTGGTCACAGAGATTGGTAGGCAGACCAGAGTAGCACAACATGCTTTGGCTGCACGGGTTGCCCAGTGCTACAACAGCGCAAGAGTCCTGAGCGGGCTAGGGAATCCTCTGTCTCACGCGGAAACCAGGACACGGCTCTCTAAGATTAGGGAAAGAGTAGGCCCCAGGAACCAGAGCGAAGATACACGAAAACCTTCCGCTTCAGTGCAGAATCCAGGAGACTGAGGACCAGGGGACGAAACCTCCGCTTCATGTGCAGGAATCCAGGAGGCTTGAAGGGCGCAGGGACGAAACCTCTGCTTCAGCACAGGAGAACAGGAGTGGACCGCTGCTGTGAATTAGCAGCGCGTCACAGGAACAAGGAGCTTGAAGTGAACAAGAAGAGTACTCAGCTACAACACAGGAGACTGGAGCAGACCGCTGCGTGAATATAGCAGCCGGCCTTAGGAAACCTGGAGCTGCAGACAACAAGGAGAATACTCCGCTTCGCACTGAGAGACAGGAACAAGCGGGGCTTGTGCAGAACATAGTGACATCCAGAGGACTATGCTCGGCAGGGAGCATTATGGGAAGACAGTACTTAAAGGCCAGCGGCCAATCCCCGGAGGGGGTTGTAAGGATGCTCTCCAATGAGTGAATGCAAGTCTAGGTTGCAGTGATAGCTCGCACAGCTGCAATAGATACCAGAGGAGTGTGTATTGCTTTGGTGAGTGAATCCGGCTGCAGCAAACATCAGGAGAGGTGCTCCAGACTGCATCTGTCTGCAAGGTAAGGCAACCAGTAAACCGCAGAGCGGATTCCTTAGTACCTAACCCCCCGCCCCCGCCTTCATCGCGAGACCTCCGCTGAACATGAGCACACATAGTGTTTGGGGGACCGGGAATTGTGTTGCTGAACCGTCTAGGATTGGGGGTAGAAGTCATGGTCCAGAGACTCGTGGGTACTCCTTGTGTACCGCCGATCACTCGGACCACACACTGTGAACTGCGGCCAGACAGGACCATCCATGGGTCTCGAAGACATCGAGTGGTTCCTAAAGTCTTTAGGTGGAAAGGGGAATCCGTAAACGAGCAGTTCCTTGGTGAGTACAGTTCTAGGAAAGAGTGGTAGAAGAAACATACCTTAGTACATGGCTCGCCACGCAAAATGACTTGGAAATCCAGGGCTGTGAAGAACCAGAGAGTTCCAGAGCAGAAACGGTAGAAGAAACCCCCACTGAAAGCCCATCTTTAATAAGGAACCTGAATCTAGGATCAGCGGCCCTGATAGTTGATCGAATACAACCAGAGAACTTTGTAACAGAAAAAGTCTGGCTGACCACTGCATGTTGGAATTTGCGAGGAATTTTTTCCTCTAGAAGGCTCCCAGGTAATGGTTAGTAAGGGTATAGGCTGGTTGGAAGCATCTCCCGGTATTGGTATGGAAGGTGACAAGGCAAGCAGTAAACGGCATTGGAACGAAAATCTTGGGATACGTACAGAGTATTTCCAACTGGAGGAAATAACAGGGGCAACCGAAAATTCCGAGGACAAAACCATGGTTTGCGGAGCAAGAAAGCAAACTGTAGAGCTCCTCCCAATACTGGAAATCTTCATATGGGGAGATAATATTGTCAGTGAATCAGGAATAGTCCTTGGGATCTTCAAATCAGTAGCTTTAGAAAAAGGCAGAGCCAGGTAGTGTGTGGGAGGGAAGCTAACATCAGAAGCTGAAGTCTGTACCTCAGTGACAGGGCCCTGAGAATCAACAAGCAGCAAGTATGAACTATGAAAACTCTTATGAACAGGCGCCTTAGGAGTACAAGGAGTCTTTTCCAAAACTGCAATGGCCCTAACCACAGGGGTACCTAACCTGACAAAAACATGAATTGGTGTGTTTTCTAGTGCAAATCTCTGATCACAGGACTCCTAACCGATAGTGAGGGGTGTCTGGATGTGATTAGAGAAAAAATCAGATGTATTGATAAGTGACTTAGAAACAATTACTGAGGTTCTAGATTTGCTGGACATGTGAGAAAAAATACCCTTTAAGACAGGAGTTTTAATTTCTTCTCCAGAGTAAACCCCATGTTTGCTGGGGCATATTTAGACACAGTACTGAGGGACTGGGTTTCAGCAAAGGCAGGACAGCTAAATAGCTCAGATTTAAACCCCAGGACTTGTAATATTGCATGGTGACCTCAGACAGTACAAGTAAGTGACCACAGATATGCTGATCCCTGGAGAATTAGCCTGGACAGAGAAATCAGGGGACCCCCAATCAGGATACTCCTTGTAAGAAGAGCTTCAGAATCAGAAGGGAATCATTACCTCTCGAGTCTCAAAACTAGTAAGACACAATTCACAGCGAAAAGGGAACAGTGGTGCAAGCTTTTTACTAATCTATATGAAAAAGCGTCACTTTGTGGAGAAAACAGTGCGTCAGCAAACATTCCTGGGAACAAATATGAACCCCAGGAGGGACATACAGACTACTGTATGCTTTTAACCCTAGCTTAAAGAGGAGGAGAACTCAGACAGTACAACGGGGGTTAATCATAACTGTACTGGTCTCTGAAGTAGGTATTTGGTAAGGAATTGTCTGGGAAACCAGAAATTACTGCAGACTCGATAATTGTGGGAACTATGCGCTGAAGCAGGGATCACCGCTATGTGGGCGACAGGCTGGTTCAGCGAAACACCCGGAGAAGGAACTCTGCGAGCAGCTTAGGGAAAAACCTGAACTCCTGAATACATTTATCAGAACCAAAACTTTAGCCGAATTCTCCGGAGACGAAACTGCGGAAACTTGAGCTGAGCAGGGATTTATAGCAAAGAATATCTAGGGACTCCGTACGGTTATGGGAATCCCTCAATGCAACCTCTGCTGTCTGACTTGTGGACTCATTCTCTGAGGCTAAAACGAAGGCATTAACTTGGGGCAGCAAGAATTTACAGGGGTTAATGCAGACAATGCCTGAGAGTAAAACATAGGTATCTCTCTCTGTATTAGGACAGACCAGGAAATCTCTCCTCTGAAGCTAGGGGCGTGACCATGGCTGAACAGAGAACAGGATTTACCAAGGAAACTCATGAGAGCTGCCCCACAAGGTTAATACAGAAAATAACCCTGGGAACAGAACTTAGGGATTCTTTCTTCTGACGGGGAAAGCGCACAGGACTGCCTAGCAGAGTTTAAAGCTGGAAAACCCTAAGAGCTGAGTGACAATTCGGTTTAGTTAGAAATAGGGAACAAAGGGACTTATTCTCTGATGTAGAACCTTAGTATTGGCTAGTGAAACATATGTATTCTCCAGGGGAACCTCACAGGACTAGCTCGGCAGGGGTTAAAGCTGGAAAACCCTCAAGACCTAGAGAAAGGGCTCTTGAGCTAGAAATGGAGAACTATGAACTTTATTCTCTGATCAAGACATTAGTGCTGGGTAGAGCAACATATGTCTCCAGGGGGACCTCACAGGACTGATCGGCAGGGTTTACGAAAACATATCATTGGTGTCAGGAACCCGGCCATACACTCAGGGCAAGGATCCGTGGTAGACCGGGATACAGCCAAGCGGCAGCGAAGCTGGCGAGGGGAGGATCCTGTTCCTTTATGCAAATGTCCAATGTCATGGAAAGGATATGGAGTGTTTTTTGCGATCAGCCAACATGAGAGAGGTCTTCTTTTGCTATATAAATGTCTAAAGACAAGGCCAGGAGAGAGTTCCTTTTGGGCGTCGTCCAATTCTAAAGGGTACACATTTTCCCAAGTTAAAGGGTACCCAGAAAGCAAATACAACAAGCGGCCAGCGATTGTTTTAAGTCCCGGAGGCGTAAAACCTTCATCATGAGATCATTACGGCATTTGTTTTGCAAAGGGGTTAAACCTACAAACACAATCAGATCTTCAATCAGGGGTATTATCTCACATAGAAACTGGTATTCACACTGGGACTGGTTTACAGGCTGGGACAGGCTTTCAGACAGAACTTACCAACCCTCACCACACGGGCGGGTCCGAGTTTTGTGCTGCCGAGCATACTGTCACGATTGGCCTCAGCCCAAACGGGACCGGACCCCGCGAGTCTTGAGTGGGTTGTTTAAAGCACCGACCCTGAGACCGCGCATAAAAAGTCTGATCCGGATGCGCAGTTATCGTAGTATACTGTCGGCAGGATCAGATTGGAGAAGACAACGCGTCGTCGTTGTGAAGCCAGGGTCGGACAGGAGACATCAGGATAAACTTGTTCAGGCAAGAGTTCGCAACAGTAGTCAGGAGAGCCCCGCTTCTCAGCTTAGGAGCGCGGGGTTGACCCTCTGCACGAGCGACGACCATGGCCCATGGTACTGGTCACAGGAGATGGTAGGCTACAGAGTACAGCACAAGACCACCGCTTTGCTGCACGGGTGCACCAGTGCTACACGGCAAGAGTCCTGAGCGGGCTAGGGAATCCTCTGTCTCAGCGCAGGACACCGGACACGGCCTCTCTAGATTAGTGAAGAGTAGGCCCCAGGAACCAGGAAGCTGAAAGTACACAGGGAAACCTCCGCTTCAGTGCGGAATCCAGGAGACTGAAGGACTCAGGGACAAACCTCCGCTTCAGTGCAGGAATCCAGGAGGCTGAAGGGCGCGGGACGAAACCTCTGCTTCAGCACAGGAGAACAGGAGTGGACCGCTGGCGTGAATATAGCATCCGGTCCAGAACAGGAGCTAAGTGTGAACAAGAAGTACTCAGCTACAACACAGGAGACTGGAGCAGACCGCTGCGTGAATATAGCAGCCGGCCGTTAGAAACCTGGGAGCTGCAAGACAACAAGGAGAATACTCCGCTTCAGCATGAGAGACCGGAACCAAGCGAGGGCTTGTGGCAGAACAGATAGTGACATCCAAGGACTATGCTCGGCAGGGAGCATTATGGGAGACAGTACTTAAAGGCCAGCGGGCCAATCCCCGGAGGGGGGTGTTAAAGGTACTGCTCCATGAGTGAATGCAGTCTAGGTTGCAGTGATAGCTGCACACTGCAATAGATACCAGAGGGTGGTGTATTGCTTTGGTGAGTGAATCCAGGCTGCAGCAAACATCAGCGAGGTGCTCCAGGCCTGCACTTGTCTGCAAGGTAAGGCAACCAGTAACCGCGGACGGGATTCCTTACACCTCCCTCCGCTACCCTTGCACTGCCTGATTCTCAAGTTCCTGATATTAAGCCCCAAAGCCTATTCTCCATACTCCCCAGACAATACTATCTCCCACTGAGGGTTCTGAAGTATTGGGAGCTCCACTGCTGATTGCTTCTCTGCCTCTGCAAACCCATGGTTGTCCCCCTGGAACCTTCTGTTCCCCCTGTTATTTTCTCTGGTTGGAAATACTCTTACGTATCCAAATTTTTTAAGCCTGGTTTACTGCTTGCCTGTCACCTTCATACCAATACCTTGGAAATGCTCCCACCCCACCCTATACCCGTCGCTGACCACTACCTGGGAGACCTCTGGAGGAGAAGACCCTCTCAATTCCAACATGCAGAGGTCAGCCAAGACTTTGTCTGCCCCGAAGGTTGCCCTGGTATATTCGATCACCTATCGATGCCGCTTATCCTGAACTCTGGTCCCATTACTAAAGTCTGGGCTCCCAGTGGGTGTTCTTTCTGCCGTTACTGCCTGCCGGAACACCCCTGGTTCTTCAGAGCCCTGGATTCCCAAGCCATTTCGCTGTGGCGAGCCTGTACTAATGTTGTCCTCTACCACCACCCTCATATCCTTAGAACAGTACTCGCCAAGAACTGCTCATTTACGGACTCCCTTTCGCCTAAAAAACTTAAGGAACAACTCAATGTCCTTGAGACCCACATGATGTGTCTTTTCCGGCCACAGTTCTCATCGGGGGGTGGAGGTACCAAAGGAGTGCACACGAGTCTCTGGACCAATGACTCTACTCCCAATCCTAACAGTTCAGGAACATTCCACAGGTCCCCCCAACCTATAGTTGTCGTATTCGCCCGGAGGTTCTCACGTGAAGGGGGGGGGTACTGTAACGGATCACACCTTAGTTTAACTGCGTTCCTTGCCTTACAGACCTGTGCCAGGTCTTAGGAACACTTCCCTGGTAGTTTACTGCAGCCTGGATTCACTCATTAAAGCAATACTGTCCAACAATGCCCCTGTCTGCTATTGGTTCACTGACCTTTAAAACACGCCTTCCCACAATGCTTCCCTGCCGAGCCATAATCCTGTGGAATCCTTGTATGTCACACGTGTTCTGCACAAGGCCCTAGGCTTGGCTTCCGTTGTGTATTAACCTCTCTAGTTCTATTATCCCTAGTTCCTGAGCCTGCTGCTAGTCCTTCATGCAGGGTCTGTGTTTCCTGAGTATCCTGAGTATCCTGAGGCCAGCTTCTATTCTCGTACGTAGAGGCCTGCTTTCCTGAGGCCTTTCTGCTATTTTACGCAGAGGCCAGTGTTGGGCTGTTCCTGACTCCTGTGCTGAAGCGGAAGGACTCTCCATCGTGTACTGTCTTCGGCTCCCTGTTTTCCTGTTTCCTGTGTGAATGCGGAGCCACCTCTAGTGTAATACTTCAGCTCCCTGTTTCCTGAGGCCTGCTGGCCCTTCCACTACAGAGGCCGGCTCTACGCAGTCCTGACGATTTCGTATCTCTCTCTCTCTTTGCCCAGGCCCCTCTGGCCTTGCTCTGAAGCACTGGATTTACCATGCTGCCACGCGGTGTCTCCCACTTCCGGTCTGCCTCTCCCTTCCTGAGAACGATTACCAGCGCCAATGGCCATGGTCGGCCGTCACGAGCCTGAAACCCGACTCAGCCCTGAATCGTCTATTACGTCGAGAGAGCGTTGAACCTAGTGACTCCTGTTGCAAACTCTGCTTGGATAAACATTGTACCCTGATGTCTCCACTCTGACCCTTGCTTGTCCACTGACGATTCTGCCTTCTCCAGTCCTGACCCGCTATGTACGACTACGACGCGGAATACAGATCAGCCTGCACAGTCTAAGATCTGTGCTTATACAACCCCACACCTCATCCACGCGGTCTGACCCTGGTTTGTGCGAGCACAACCGTGACAAGCATGGCATCTAAAAAAACACTTGTCGGAAAGCACCACTATATCGAGGATACACACGACCTTCGTAACAAACTTCATCATTGGGCCCCCCTCCAACAGGAACACTATTAAGAACCAAGATAATGAGTTCACTCTACACAACCTCCCCACAAAGAGGGTATTTCATCCAGCAGATACTTTCCTGGGACTCACAGGAGCCACTCAAGAAGACAGTGACTAAATGCATTGACATTTACTCTGACCCATAACACCTTCACTTTGGAAATGACACATACCTCAGAGACAACCTGATCCGCTATGGGCACTCAGTATGGCGCCACCAGTATGCCAATCTGTTCTGCACGAACTAGAAAGTGACTTGTCTTTCCACCTATAACTGAAACCACTTACATACCTTCTGTACTCGCTGTACCATCTCCTGATTTGGGATCTCTGGTGAAACAGAACCTCCTACAGTTCCCTGAGAACTTCAATACGTCCACTCGACCATCAACCTCAACCACCCATTCCTGACAAGTATATTCCCGACACCAACATCACTATAAAGAACAACCAATTCAAAGCACTTCTGTATACCGCAAACCTTCGACGAGGCCATCTTTTGAGGGAACACGCTTCCACACCACACACCCTAAGCTGCAAATCATCTACAAGTCAAGCCATACGATACAAAGCCGATATGGCTTTGACACAGCAAACAGAGGCCATTGGATTACAGCCTTGGGACTTGGATTTGATAAGTCATTAAAATAACCACAAAATTGGTATGCCCAGCAATCCAAAAAGCCTCCAGAATACCAACGAAGTGATCTCCTTGAAGTACAGACAGAAAGAGGACAAGCGAAACAAAAGGGGGTTACCTTTGGTGGTCAAGTATAACCCACACCTGGAAGCCCTAGCAAGATTGCCAGGGACGCACCCTTCCCAGGAAGATACAAGACCTGCAGCATGGTCTCCCTGAAACACCCTTATTAATCATAATACACAACCACCTCTACATCTCAAGACAATGATGGTGAGGAGTACAAGTACGCAACATACGACACCTGAATGCGGGACATAGACCATGCTATGGAAGCAAATCAGCAAAACCTGTGGCAATGCTCCACACAGCGGGCACATACAAATACCACACAGGAATCTGGATTACAAAATAAGAAGGTACCACTGTTTCTCTCCACAAAAAGTCGTGCACCTCATCATGTGCATGAATGCCCAGGGACTGCGACTAAACCATAGGTAGACGGTTGGCAGGGTGCTAAAAAGAGAATGGAATCTGCATCGCCACACCATCACACCAGCAGTAACAATAGACCAGTTTCTGTCTGCGAACATTTCTCTGCGTCCCTGCCATAGATGAACGATCTGAAGGTGGCCATACTCAAACAGTAATCTTAGAAAGCACCGAAAGAGAGACGTTGCATGAATACGAAATTTATTATGCAACTGTTACGGACACTTAGTGGTGCAAAACCAGGCCGCCGTTTTTAATATAGTCACTACTGCACGAAGAACTCTCTCTCCATAGTGCTAATGGCCCATGTCCTATACATACTGCGCTATGTAATGCCACACACGCGCTCGTACACATAAAATACCTATAAATTTCCTCATCCTATTTAACCAATACGGATCACATATTGCTAAACACACACTTTTAGTAATGCAACAACCCTCGTTCACATGTCCAACACCTATACCCACAACATGGATTACACTCGACCCGCACAACATTGTGTAAAGCGCTGTATACACAGTAGGCTGCTTTGATTTATTTATATATTACATACAGCACAGCACCAACACCACACACGGTCACTAACATTCAAGAACTATTTAACACTTCAGTCATAAATCACACTACGACACACAGGGGAGGATAGGTTCTGTCCACCGATAACATGCAAGAGACCACTGCTTGTTAGTAAAACCAAGTGTTAGGTGTAATACAACCAGTTGTGTGAAAAGAACGTACACCCTCTTTGAATTCTATGTTTTACATATCAGGGACATAATAACAATCATCTGTTCCGTTAGCAGGTCTTAAAATTGAGTCAAATACACCTCAATAACAGCAACACATGACATATTACAACTGCTGTCATTGATTTTTTCAAAAATAAAGCCAAATTGAAAGCTTGTGTGATAATACACAACTGCCAAAGAGTCATCATACCCCTTGCTCTGCTCCATAGTAATTAAGATGCTAAGTAGCGCACAGGTGCGTTCTATAATCAATGCCCTTGATTAATTGATCATCAAAAGTTGGTGACCACCTCTATAAAAGCCGATGTTCTTATCAGTTTTCTGGTCTGGAGCATTCAGGTGCGTGGTAACACAATGTCATATGAGGAAAGACATCAGCAATAGACATCTTAGAGAAACAATGTTTCTTCCCCATCAATCTGGGATGGGTTAATAAGTGCTATTCTAAACAACTTTAAAGTCCTCATCTACAGTGAGAAGATTAATCAAAGTGAAAATTCAAACAGTTTGTCATCGTTCCTAGGATGAACGTCCGCAAATTCACCCAAAGGTAGACCTGTCTATGCTCAAGAAATTGCAAAAAAACAAAGCGTGTCTGATACTCTCGCTCTTAGGACGCCAGGGCCTCCGTTAAGCTGTTACAATGTTAAAGTTCATGACAGAACATTAGAAAACTGACGAAGCAAGTAATGGTTTGTTTGGAAGGTGGTTGCCAGGAGAAAGCTCCTCTTCTTCTAAAAAGAACATGGCCAGCACGGCTTATGTTTGCAAGTTGCATCTGCACCACCACAGACTCTGGAATCATGTCCTTGGACATCTATACAAAGTGGAGATGTTTGGCCATCAGGCACAGCGCCATTTTTTGTCAACAGCCAAACACGCATACCAGCAACATTCCTACCACCTGTCACGCACGGGGGTGGGAGGGTGATGATTTGGACTTGTTTTGCAAACACTGGACCTGGGAAACTCTTGCAAGTCATTGATTTACCACGACTCCTCTGTATACCAACGTATTCTATGAGTCCAATGTGAGGCCATCCCGTCGACGCTAAACTTGGGCCGAACATTGGGCATGCACAGGACACATGATCCAAGCAACCACAAATCTACACGAATGGCTGAAAACAGAAAAGACTCAAGGTGTTTCAATGCCCAGTCAAAGCCAGACCCTCAACCCTGATTGAAATGCTGTTGCTGTACCTTAAGAGAGCTGTGCATAAACAAACGCACAAAACCCTCAATGAAAAACTGAAGCAACATTGTAAAGAAGATGGGCCCCCCCAAAAAAAAAAATCCTCCACACATGTGAGAGAACTGATGTCATACAGAAAACGATTACTTTACTTCAAGTTCCTGCTGCTTAAAGATGGTTCTACAGCTATTGTAACATAAGGTTATACTTAGTTTTTACCATAGCTTCTCCATTTTACTTTATTTTTGTTAATTAAATCATGACAAACTGTGTAATATGTCTGTGTTGTTCGTTCATCTGAGGTTGTATTTACCTAATTTTAGACCTGCTAGGAACAAATGATTGTTATTATGTCCTGATATGTAAAACATAGAATTCAAAGAGGGTGTACTTCCCTTTTCACACAAACTGTCCATAAACACCACTGGAATTGCGTGGGTGTGGAAGACCCTCATAGACAAACAATCTTAAAAACAAAAATTTAAATATCTCTTATAAATCCCTATTTAAGGGGTTCACAAAAAAAATATACTTCCATAAATATGGCATAAGTTATGTCTTTCCCCCTAAGCCAGGCCAAATAAACACAAGTTTTTTGGGTCAGGGTTGTTCAAAGATAGTCAAACTGCTGGGGATCCAGGAGATCAGAGTTGGCATTTTATGAAATTGCCATGTCCAGTTATTTTACTAATTCAAGTTGAAAATATGACATCATACTGTTATATAAACGAAATTCCACTCTGCTTGGTAGAAAACAGATCAAGAACGAAGTTTAAATTACATCTTTATATTCAACAAGGCGCAACACGTAAAATGTATTGAAATCCTTTGGAAAGAGATTATATACTGTAGGAGAACAATAAGATACCATCTTGGACTTGTTCAAAACGCAAGTCATTTTTTATTTGTAGTTTAAAGTATTTGTTATAAAAAAATAACATTATCCATTCAAAGCCAGCCAATGTTACATTAGAAAATTAAATGCCAACAGTAACAAATCAGAAGCTGTGGGTTTTCTTAGAGATGTAAATCGGCATCTATCTTGCTATTTAATGCTATGTTATCGATCATCACCCGTCTGTTAAAGTTATCATATGTTTAACCTTTTTTATTGCTGGCAGACCTGCAAGTTCTTACATAGCAATGACTTGCCATACTAACTGGATTACAAAATATGCTTCACATTATTTTAGAGTGACCGCGCTAGACCATACTTATAGGGACAACTGACTGATCATACAGTAATTGCTTTTTTTTAAACATACTGGTGCCCTCATTATTTTTGGATCAATTAATATAATTGTAAGATTTGGTTTTTTAATGATAAAGCACATATTTGAATGCTTAAGAGTCACAACTTCTCATTTCCCATGCTTTTGATGCCTTGCGATCTTTAAAGCATTCAAACTGCTATTCCCCCCATCCCTTTTAATGTGGCAAGTCAATACATCCACACAATGATAGTAATTACTATGTTGCCCGATACGCTCCGTTCTCCTGTGATCTATCGGCAAGATTCATTTTGGAGTTCACTAAATGGCTGCAGAGGATTATTTTGCAGTTCAGTGATGCATTTGGCAATTCATCTGACAAGTTCTGTGGGGAAGATCATGTGCCAGGCAGTCACTTGATAAAATTGGTGGCACTGCTAGAGTGAGGCAGGGCTCAAAGACAAAAGAGCCTTTCTGAATAGGAAGGGGATGTGACTTCTGTAAATGGTTGCTATAAGAAAGAAAAAAAGGCTTGTTACATTATAATACTTAAAATGTAATTCAGAGTTGTTTTAAAAAGAAATCCTACAAGTATGTTCTCATGGTATAAAGAAAACTGATTTATTAAAGAAAGACACGTGTAGGCTATTGCTTTGTCTGGTCTTCAGCTTTAATATACCTTTTCTAGTCCTTTTTTTTATATACAGGGAGCATTATGGGAAGACAGTACTTAAAGGCCAGCGGGCCAATCCCTGGAGGGGGGTGTGAAGGTACTGCTCCAATGAGTGAATGCAAGTCTAGGTTGCAGTGATAGGCTGCACAGCTGTAATAGATACCATAGGGAGTGTGTATTGCTTTGGTGAGTGAAACCAGGCTGCAGCAAACATCAGGAGAGGTGCTCCAGGACTGCAAGGTAAGGCAACCAGTAAACTGCGGAGCGGATTCCTTACAGTACCCCCTCCTTCACGTGAGACCTCCGGGCGAACATGAGCACACATAGAGTTGGGGGACCGGGAATTGTTGCTGAACCGTCTAGGATTGGGGGTAGAGTCGTGGTCCAGAGACTCGTGGTTACTCCTTAGTGTACCCCCACCCCACGGTGAAAACTGCGGCCAGACAGGACCATCCATGGGTCTCGGAGATATCGAGTTGTTCCTAAAGTTCTTTAGGTGGAAAGGGGATCCGTAAACGAGCATTTCCTTGGTGAGTACAGTTCTAGGATATGAGATTGATGGAAGAAACACCCTTGGTACATGGCTCGCCTCGCAAAATGTCTTGGAAATCCAGGGCTGTGAAGAACCAGAGAGTTCCAGAGCAGAAACGGTAGAAGAACCCCCACTGAAAGCCCAGTCTTTAATAAAGGAACCTGAATCTAGGATCAGCGGCCCTGATAGTTGATCGAATACACTAGGAGGAACTTTGTAACAGAAAAAGTCTTGGCTGACCACTGCATGTTGGAATTTGCGAGGAATTTTTCCTCTAGAAGGCTCCCAGGTAATGGTTAGTAAGGGTATAGGCTGGTTGGAAGCATCTCCCGGTATTGGTATGGAAGGTGACAAGGCAAGCAGTAAACCAGGCATAGGGACCGAAATCTTGGGATACGTACAGAGTATTTCAAACTGAGAGGAAATAACAGGGGCAACCGAAAATTCCGAGGGACAAAACCATGGTTTAGCAGGAGCAGAGAAGCAAACAACAGTAGAGCTCTCCAATACTGGGAAATCTTCATTGGGAGATAATATTGTCAGTGAATCAGGAATAGTCCTTGGGATCTTCAAATCAGTAGCTTGAGAAAAAGGCAGAGCCAGGGTAGTGGTGAGAGGGAAGCTAACATCAGAAGCTGAAGTCTGTACCTCAGTGACAGGGCCCTGGCTCCAGGACTGCACTTGTCTGCAAGGTAAGGCAACCAGTAAACCGCAGAGCGGATTCCTTACAGTACCCCCCCCTTCACGCGAGACCTCCGGGCGAACATGAGCACACATAGTGTTGGGGGACCGGGAATTGTTGCTGAACCGTCTAGGATTGGGGGTAGAGTCATGGTCCAGAGACTCGTGGGTACTCCTTAGTGTACCCCCACCCCACTGTGAAAACTGCGGCCAGACAGGACCATCCATGGGTCTCGAAGACATCGAGTTGTTCCTAAAGTTCTTTAGGTGGAAAGGGGATCCGTAAACGAGCAGTTCCTTGGTGAGTACAGTTCTAGGAAATGAGAGTGGTAGAAGAAACATCCTTAGTACATGGCTCGCCACGCAAAATGACTTGGAAATCCAGGGCTGTGAAGAACCAGAGAGTTCCAGAGCAGAAACGGTAGAAGAACCCCCACTGAAAGCCCAGTCTTTAATAAAGGAACCTGAATCTAGGATCAGCGGCCCTGATAGTTGATCGAATACACCAGGAGGAACTTTGTAACAGAAAAAGTCTTGGCTGACCACTGCATGTTGGAATTTGCGAGGAATTTTTCCTCTAGAAGGCTCCCAGGTAATGGTTAGTAAGGGTATAGGCTGGTTGGAAGCATCTCCCGGTATTGGTATGGAAGGTGACAAGGCAAGCAGTAAACCAGGCATAGGGACCGAAATCTTGGGATACGTACAGAGTATTTCCAACTGAGAGGAAATAACAGGGGCAACCGAAAATTCCGAGGGACAAAACCATGGTTTAGCAGGAGCAGAGAAGCAAACTGTAGAGCTCTCCAATACTGGGAAATCTTCATTGGGAGATAATATTGTCAGTGAATCAGGAATAGTCCTTGGGATCTTCAAATCAGTAGCTTGAGAAAAAGGCAGAGCCAGGGTAGTGGTGGGAGGGAAGCTAACATCAGAAGCTGAAGTCTGTACCTCAGTGACAGGGCCCTGAGAATCAACAAGCAGCAAGTATGAACTATGAAAACTCTTAATGACAGGCGCCTTAGGAGTACAAGGAGTCTTTTCCAAAACTGCAATGGCCCTAACCACAGGGGTACCTAACCTGACAAAAACATGAATTGGTGTGTTTTCTAGTGCAAAATCTCTGATCACAGGACTCCTAACCGATAGTGAGGGTGTCTGGATTTGATTAGAGAAAAAATCAGATGTATTGATAAGTGACTTAGAAACAATTACTGAGGTTCTAGATTTGCTGGACATGTGAGAAAAAATACCCTTTAAGACAGGAGTTTTAATTTCTTCCCAGAGTAACCCCATGTTTGCTGGGGCATATTTAGACACAGTACTGAGGGACTGGGTTTCAGCAAAGGCAGGACAGCTAAATAGCTCAGATTTAAACCCCAGGACTTGTAATATATGCATGGTGACCTCAGACAGTACTAAGTAAGTGACCACAGATATGCTGATCCCTGGAGAATTAGCCTGGACAGAGAAATCAGGGGGACCCCCAATCAGGATACTCCTTGTAAGAAGAGCTTCAGAATCAGAAGGAGAATCATTACCTCTCAGAGTCTCAAAACTAGTAAGACACAATTCAGCGAAAAGGGAAACAGTGTGCAAGCTTTTTACTAATCTATATGAAAAAGCGTCACTTTTGGGAGAAAACAGTGCGTCAGCAAACATTCCTGGGAACATAATATGAACCCCAGGAGGGACATACAGACTACTGTATGCTTTTAACCCTAAGCTTAAAGAGGAGGAGAACTCAGACAGTACACGGGGGTTAATCATAACTGTACTGGTCTCTGAAGTAGGTATTTGGTAAGGAATGTCTGGGAAACCAGAAATTACTGCAGACTCGATAATGTGGGAACTATGCGCTGAAGCAGGGATCACCGCTATGTGGGCGACAGGCTGGTTCAGCGAAACACCCGGGAGAAGGAACTCTGCGAGCAAGCTTAGGGAAAAACCTGACTCCTGAATACATTTATCAGGAACCAGAACTTTAGCCGAAGTCTCCGGAGACGAAACTGCGGAAACTTGAGCTGAAGCAGGGGATTTATAGCAAAGAATATCTAGGGACTCCGTACGGTTATGGGAATCCCTCAATGCAACCTCTGCTGTCTGACTTGTGGACTCATTCTCTGAGGCTAAAACGAAGGCATTAACTTGGAGGCAGCAAGAATTTACAGGGGTTAATGCAGACAATGCCTGAGAGTAAAACATAGGTAATCTTCTCTCTGTATTAGGACAGACCAGGAATCTCTCCTCTGAAGCTAGGGGCGTGACCATGGCTGACAGAGAACAGGGATTTACCAAAGGAAACTCAGAGAGCTGCCCCACAGAGGTTAATACAGAAATAACCCTGGGAACAGAACTTAGGGATTCTTTCTCTGACGGGGAAAGCGCACAGGACTGCCTAGCAGAGTTTAAAGCTGGAAAACCCTGAAGAGCTGGAGTGACAGATTCGGAGTTAGAAATAGGGGAACAAAGGGACTTATTCTCTGATAGTAGAACCTTAGTATTGGCTAGTGAAACATATGTATTCTCCAGGGGAACCTCACAGGACTGCTCGGCAGGGGTTAAAGCTGGAAAACCCTCAAGACCTAGAGAAAGGGCTTCTGAGCTAGAAATAGGAGAACTAATGAACTTATTCTCTGATACAAGAACATTAGTGCTGGGTAGAGCAACATATGTATTCTCCAGGGGGACCTCACAGGACTGATCGGCAGGGGTTAACGAAAACATATCATTGGTGTCAGGGAACCCGGCCATACACTCAGGGCAAGGATCCGTGGTAGACCAGGGATACAGCCAAGCGGCAGCGAAGCTGGCGAGGGGAGGATCCTGTTCCTTTATGCAAATGTCCAATGTCATGGAAAGGATATGGAGTGTTTTTTGGGCATCAGCCAACATGAGGAGAGGGTCTTCTTTTGCTATATAAATGTCTAAAGACAAGGCCAGGGAAGAGAGTTCCTTTTGGGCGTCGTCCAATTCTAAAGGGTACACATTTTCCCAAGTTAAAGGGTAACCAGGAAAGCAAATACAAGCGGCCAGCGATTGTTTTAAGTCCCGGAGGCGGTAAACCTTCATCATGAGATCATTACGGCATTTGTTTTGCAAAGGGGTTAAACCTACAAACACAATCAGATCTTCAATCAGGGGTATTATCTCACATAGAAACTGGTATTCACACTGGGACTGGTTTACAGGCTGGGACAGGCTTTCAGACAGAAACTTACCAACCCTCACCACAGGGCGGTCCGAGTTTGTGCGGCCGAGCATACTGTCACGATTGTGCTCGCCACAAACCGGGACCGGACCGCGAGGCTGAGGTGGGGTTGTAAAAGCACCGACCTGAGACCGCGCAGGCTGATCCGGATTGCGCAGTTCGTAGTCATATGTCGCAGGATCAGGATTGGAGAAGACAGCGTCGTCGTTGTAGAAGCCAGGGTCAGGACAGGAGACATCAGGATAAACATTGTTCAGGCAAGAGTTCGGCAACAGGTAGTCAGGAGAGCCCCGCTTCAGCTTAGGAGCGCGGGGTTGACCTCTGCACGAGCGACGACCATGGCCCATGGTACTGGTCACAGGAGATGGTAGGCAGACCAGAGTAGCACACCGCTTTGCTGCACGGGTGCACCAGTGCTACAGCGCAAGAGTCCTGAGCGGGCTAGGGAATCCTCTGTCTCAGCGCAGGAACCAGGACACGGCCTCTCTAGATTAGGGAAAGAGTAGGCCCCAGGAACCAGGAAGCTGAAGATACACAGGGAAACCTCCGCTTCAGTGCAGGAATCCAGGAGACTGAAGGACGCAGGGACGAAACCTCCGCTTCAGTGCAGGAATCCAGGAGGCTGAAGGGCGCAGGGACGAAACCTCTGCTTCAGCACAGGAGAACAGGAGTGGACCGCTGCGTGAATATAGCAGCCGGTCACAGGAACAAGGAGCTGAAGTGAACAAGAAGAGTACTCAGCTACAACACAGGAGACTGGAGCAGACCGCTGCGTGAATATAGCAGCCGGCCTTAGGAAACCTGGAGCTGCAGACAACAAGGAGAATACTCCGCTTCAGCATGAGAGACAGGAACAAGCGAGGGCTTGTGGCAGAACAGATAGTGACATCCAGGAAGGACTATGCTCGGCAGGGAGCATTATGGGAAGACAGTACTTAAAGGCCAGCGGGCCAATCCCCGGAGGGGGGTGTGAAGGTACTGCTCCAATGAGTGAATGCAAGTCTAGGTTGCAGTGATAGGCTGCACAGCTGCAATAGATACCAGAGGGAGTGTGTATTGCTTTGGTGAGTGAATCCAGGCTGCAGCAAACATCAGGAGAGGTGCTCCAGGACTGCACTTGTCTGCAAGGTAAGGCAACCAGTAAACCGCGGAGCGGATTCCTTACACCTCCCTCCGCTACCCTTGCACTGCCTGATTCTCAAGTTCCTGATATTAAAGCCCCAAAGCCTATTCCTACTCCCCAGACAATACTATCTCCCACTGAGGGTTCTGAAGTATTTGGGAGCTCCACTGCTGATTGCTTCTCTGCCTCTGCAAACCCATGGTTGTCCCCCTCGGAACCTTCTGTTGCCCCTGTTATTTTCTCTGTGTTGGAAATACTCTGTACGTATCCCAAGATTTTTTAAGCCTGGTTTACTGCTTGCCTTGTCACCTTCCATACCAATACCTGGAAATGCTCCCACCCACCCTATACCCTCGCTGACCACTACCTGGGAGACCTCTGGAGGAGAAGACCCTCTCAAATTCCAACATGCAGAGGTCAGCCAAGACTTTGTCTGCCCCGAAGGTTGCCCTGGTATATTCGATCAACTATCGATGCCGCTTATCCTGAACTCTGGTCCCATTACTAAAGTCTGGGCTCCCAGTGGGTGTTCTTCTGCCGTTACTGCTCCGGAAACCCCTGGTTCTTCAGAGCCCTGGATTCCCAAGCCATTTCGCGTGGCGAGCCATGTACTAATGTTGTCTCTACCACCACCCTCATATCCTAGAACAGTACTCGCCAAGGAACTGCTCATTTACGGACTCCCTTTCCGCCTAAAAAACTTTAGGAACAACTCAATGTCCTTGAGACCCAAGGATGGTCTTTTCTGGCCACAGTTCTCATCGGGGGGTGGAGGTACGCAAAGGAGTGCACACGAGTCTCTGGACCATGACTCTACTCCCAATCCTAGACAGTTCAGGAACAATTCCAGGTCCCCCCAACTCTATAAGTTGTCGTATTCGCCCGGAGGTCTCACGTGAAGGGGGGGGGTACTGTAACGGATCAGCACCTTAGTTTACTGCTTACCTTGCCTTACAGACCTGTGCAGTCCTGGAACACTTCCCCTGGTATTTACTGCAGCCTGGATTCACTCATTAAAGCAATACTGTCACACGCCCCTTCTGCTATTGGTTCACTGACCTTTAAATACAGCCTTCCCACAATGCTTCCCTGCCGAGCATAATCCTTCCTGGATGTCACACGTGTTCTGCCACAAGCCCTAGGCTTGGCTCCGTTGTGTATTAACCTCTCTAGTTCTATTCCCTAGTTCCTGAGGCCTGCTGCTAGTCTTCATGCAGGGGTCTGTGTTTCCTGAGTATCCTGAGTATCCTGAGGCCAGCTTCTATTCTCTACGTAGAGGCCTGCTTTCCTGAGGCCTGCTGCTAGTTTTACGCAGAGGCCTGTTCCTGACTCCTGTGCTGAAGCGGAGGACTCTCCAGTGTGTACTTCGGCTCCCTGTTTTCCTGGTTCCTGTGTTGAAGCGGAGCACCTCTAGTGTATACTTCAGCTCCCTGTTTCCTGAGGCCTGCTGCCCTTCCACTAGCAGAGGCCGGTCTACGAGTCCTGAGGTCTGTAGATCTCTCTCTCTTTGCACAGGCCCACTCTGGACTCTTGCGCTGAAGCACTGATTTACCAGTGCTGCCACGCGGTGTGCCCACTCCGGTCTGCCTATCCCTTCCTGAGACGATTACCATGGGCCATGGTCGCCGCACGAGCAGAACCCGCTCCAGCCCTGAAGCTATTACGCTGAAGCGGGACCTAGTTGACTCCCTGTTGCCAAAACTCTGCTTGGATAACGTTTACCCTGATGTCTCCAATTCTGACCCTGGCTTGTCCACTGACGATTCTGCCTTCTCCAGTCCTGACCCTGCTATGTACGACTACGAACTGCGCAATACAGATCAGCCTGCACAGTCTAAGGTCGGTGCTTATACAACCCCACCTCAGCCACGCGGTCTGACCCTGGTTTGTGGCGAGCACAACCGTGACAAGAAGGCATTCTAAAACAACTTGTCGGGAACACAACCAGCTATATCGAGGATACCACCGACCTTCTTAACAAACTTAATGCCATTGGCCCCCTCCCAACAGGAACACTATTAGAAACCATAGATATAGAGTCACTCTACACAAACATCCCCCACAAAGATGGGATTTCAGCCAGCAGATACTTCCTGGGACCACAGGAGCCACTCACAGAGACAGTGACTAAATGCATTGAATTTACTCTGACCCATAACAACTTCACATTTGGAAATGACACATACCTCAAGACAACCGGGACCGCTATGGGCACTCAGATGGCGCCACAGTATGCCAATCTGTTCTGCACAGAACTAGAAAGTGACTTTCTTTCCACCTATAACTTGAAACCCCTTACATACCTTCTGTACATCGATGACATTCTCCTGATTTGGATCTCTGGTGAACAGAACCTCCTACAGTTCCATGAGAACTTCAATACGTTCCACTCGACCATCAACCTCAAACTCACCCATTCCCTGGACGAAGTATATTTCCTAGACACCAACATCACTATAAAGAACAACCAATTACAGACTTCTGTATACCGCAAACCTTCGGACAGAGCCAGCTATTTGAGGGAAAACAGCTTCCACACCACACACACTAAGCATGCAATCATCTACAGTCAAGCCATACGATACAACCGGATATGCTTTGACACAGCAAACAGAGGCCAGTGGATTACAGCCTTGGGACTGGATTTGATAAGTCATGAAAATAACCACAAAATTGTAGGCCAGCAAATCCAAAAAGCCTCCAGAATACCAAGAAGTGATCTCCTTGAATACAGACAGAAAGAGACAAGCGACAAGGTACCTTTGGTGGTCACATATAACCCACACCTGGAAGCCCTATGCAAGATTGCCAGGGAACTGCAACCCATTCTCCAGGAAGATACAAGACTGCAGCAGGTCTTCCCTGAAACACCCTTATTATCATACAGACAACCTCATAATCTCAAGACAATGATGGTGAGGAGTAAAGTATTCAACAGTACAACTGAATGCGGGACATGACCATGCTAGGAAGCAAGATGCAAAACCTGTGCAATGCTCCACACAGCGGGCACAATACAAATACCACACAGGAATCTGGAGTACAAAATAAGAGAAAGGTACACCTGTTTCTCCAGCAATGTCGTGCACCTCATCATGTGCATGAAATGCCCAGGGGACTGCTACTACATAGGTGAGACGGGGCAGGGGCTAAAAAAGAGAATGAATCTGCATCGCCACAGCATCACACGCAGAACAAGAGACAGTTCTGTCGGCGAACATTTCTCTGACTCTGACCATAAGATGAACGATCTGAAGGTGGCCATACTCAAAAGTAATCTTAGAACACCGAAAGAGAGACGGTTGCATGAATACGAATTTATGCAACTGTTCGGGACACTTAGTGGTGGCAAAAACCAAGGCCGCAGTTTTATATGTCACTACTGACACGAGAGAACTCTCTTCCCATGAGTGCTAATGGCCATGTCTATACATACTGCGCTACATGTATGCACACACAGCTGTCTCTTACACATACAAATACTCTATATAATTCCATCCCTATTTACCAATAGGGATCACATAGTATCTAAACACACTTTTAGTAATGCAACACCCTCTTACATGTCCACACCTACCCACAACATTGATATACACTCCCAATCCGCACACATTTTGTAAAGCGCTGTATACACAGTAGGCTCTTTATTTATTTATATTTACATACATACACACATACATACACACACACTTACTTCACTAACATTCAAGAACTATTTAACACTTCAAGTCATAAATCACATACTACACACAGGGGAGGGATAGGTTCTGGTCACCGATAACATTCCAAGAGACACTGTTTTTAAGTAAAACCAAGTGTGTATGTGTATACAAACAGTTGTGTGAAAAAGAAAGTACACCCTCTTTGAATTCTATGGTTTTACATATCAGGACATAATAACAATCATCTGTTCCTTAGCAGGTCTTAAAATTAGGTAAATACAACCTCAGATGAACAGCAACACATGACATATTACACTGTGTCATGATTTATTTAACAAAAATAAAGCCAAAATTGAGAAGCTATGTGTGAAAAACTAAGTACACCCTTGCTGCTTCCATAGGAATTAAGATGCTAAGTAGCAGACAGGTGCTTCTAATCAAATGCCCTTGATTAATTGATCATCAGAAAGTGTGACCACCTCTATAAAAGCCGATGTTTTAGCAGTTTGCTGGTCTGGAGCATTCAGGTGCGTGTTAACACAATGTCAAGGAGGAAAGACATCAGCAATGATCTTAGAGAAACAATTGTTTCTTCCCATCAATCTGGGAAGGGTTATAAGGCTATTTCCAAACAATTTAAAGTCCATCATTCTACAGTGAGAAAGATTATTCAAAAGTGGAAAACATTCAAGACAGTTGTCATCTTCCTAGGAGTGAACGTCCCAGCAAATTCACCCCAAGGTAAGACCGTGCTATGCTCAGAGAAATTGCAAAAAAAACAAGTGTTATATCTCAGACTCTACAGGCCTCCGTTAGCATGTTAAATGTTAAAGTTCATGACAGAACAATTAGAAAATGACTGAACAAGTATGGTTTGTTTGGAAGGGTTGCCAGGAGAAAGCCTCTTCTCTCTAAAAAGAACATGGCAGCACGGCTTATGTTTGCAAAGTTGCATCTGAACAAACCACAAGACTTCTGGAATAATGTCCTTTGGACAGACGAGACCAAAGTGGAGATGTTTGGCCATCATGCACAGCGCCATGTTTGTCAAAAGCCAAACACAGCATACCAGCACAAACACTTCCTACCAACTGTCAAGCACGGTGGTGGAGGGGTGATGATTTGGACTTGTTTTGCAAACACTGGACCTGGGAACCTTGCAGTCATTGAGTTGACCATGAACTCCTCTGTATACCAAAGTATTCTAGAGTCCAATGTGAGGCCATCCGTCCGACAGCTAAAGCTTGGCCGAAATTGGGACATGCAACAGGACAATGATCCCAAGCACACCAACAAATCTACAACAGAATGGCTGAAAAAGAAAAGAATCAAGGTGTTGCAATGGCCCAGTCAAAGTCCAGACCTCAACCTGATTGAAATGCTGTGGCTGGACCTTAAGAGAGCTGTGCATAAACAAACGCCACAAACCTCAATGAACTGAAGCAACATTGTAAAGAAGAGTGGGCCAAAATTCCTCCACAACAATGTGAGAGACTGATAGTCATACAGAAAACGATTACTTCAAGTTACTGCTGCTAAAGATGGTTCTACAAGCTATTGAATCATAAGGTATACTTAGTTTTTCACACATAGCTTCTCCATTTTGACTTTATTTTTGTTAATTAAATCATGACACGGTGTAATATGTCATGTGTTGTTGTTCATCTGAGGTTGTATTTACCTAATTTTAAGACCTGCTAAGGAACAAATGATTGTTATTATGTCCTGATATGTAAAACCATAGAATTCAAAGAGGGTGTACTTCCTTTTCCACACAACTGTACATAAACACCACTGGAATTGAGTGGGTGTGGAAGGCACCCTCATAGACAAACAATCTTAAAAACAAAATTTAAATATCTCTTATAAGATCCCTATTTAAGGGGTTCAACAAAAAAAATATACTCCCATAAATATGGCATAGTTATGTCTTTCCACCTAAGCCAGGCAAAATAAACACAAGTTTTGGGTCAGGGTTGGTCAAAGATAGTCAAACTGCTGGGGATCCAGGAGATCAGAGTTGGCATTTTATGAAATTGCCCATGTCCAGTTAGTTTACTATTCAAGTTGAAAATATGACATCATACTGTTATATAAACAGAAATTCACTCTGCTTGGTAGGAAACAGATCAAGAAAGAAGTTTAAATAAATCTTTATATTCAACCAAGGCGCAACACGTAAAATGTAATTGAATCCTTTGGAAAGAGATTATATACTGTAGGAGAACATAAGATACCATCTTGGACTTTTTTAACGCAAGTCATTTTTTATTTGAGTTTAAGTATTTTTAGTAAAAAAATAACATTATCCATTCAAAGCCAATGTTACAGTAGAAAATAAATGCCACAGAAAGAATCAGAAGGTCTGTGTGTTCTTAGAGACTGTAATCGGCATCTAATCTGTGCTATTTAATGCTATGTTATTCACCCGTCTGTTAAAAGTTAGCATATGTTAACCTTTTTATTGCTGGGCAAGACCTGCAAGTTATTACATAGCAATGACTTGCCAGTACTAACTGGATTACAAATATGCTTCACATTATTTTAGAGTGACAGAGCTACCATACTTATAGGACAACTGACTGATTCATACAGTATGGATTTTTAAACATACTGGTGCCCTCTATTATTTGGAATCAGAATTAATATATTGTAAGATTTGTTTTTTAATGATAAAGCACATATTTGAAATGCTTAAGAGATGCACAACTTGCTATTTCCAATGCTTTTGATATGCTTGCGATCTTTAAAGCAGTCAAAACTGCTATTCCCCCCATCCCTTTAAATGTGCATCAATACAATCCACACAATGATAAGTAATTAGCTATGTTGCCGATCGATCCGTTCTCCTGTGATCGATCGGCAAAGATTCAGTTTGGAGGTTCACTAAATGGCTGCAGAGGAGTATTTTGCAGTCAGTGGAATGCATTTGCATATTCATATGACAAAGTTCTGTGGGGAAGATCATGTGACCAGGCAGTCACTTGATACAATTGGTGCACTGCTAGAGTGAGGGCAGGGCTCAAAAGAGCCTTTTTCTGAAGAGGAAGGGGATGTGACTTTGTAAATGGTTGCTATAGAAAGAAAAAAAGGCTTGTTACATTATAATACATTAAAAATGTAATTCAGAGTTGTTTAAAAGAAATCTACAAGTATGTTCTCATGGTATAGAACTGATTTATTTAAAGAAAGACACGTGTAGGCTATTGCTTTGTCTGGTCTGCAGCTTTAATATACCTTTTTATAGTACTTTTTTTTTATACAGTGCTTCTCATTCTTGTATGGAATTTTTGAGTCTGTCTTCCAAATCTAACTATGCCACTTACTGCACCATGGAAGTTTCTCAATAGAATATGGGTTGGTGCAACGCACAGCAAAAAGAGGGGGGCTGGCAGGTCCTGCAAAAAGTCCTTTATTGTGTGGACATAAAAACAGAAGGCTGCAAACCTCTACGCGTTTCGTGCAGACAAATTGCACTTTATCAAGAAGTGTATCAACATGAGTACGCAGTAATATAGGGGTGGGGGATGGGGGGGGGGAGGAGAACAGTCTGCGATTTGGCGCCAACTCGCTAATGGAAGCTTCATGCTACTTACACCAATAGTATATAGCTGTGAGGGCATGTGGGAATGGTTATTACCTGTTGGCACTCGCAGGAGAGCCGCCTTCAAACACCGTGCTCGGTGACACGCACCGCACTGCAATGGAGGGTCCAAATCTCGCGAGATGCGCCTCAGGCAAGCCACGTTCTTACCGCGCATGCGCAGAGCAAAAATCTTAAAAATCAATCCTGAGTCACACGAGCAGTGCCCATAGTATTATAAGTGCTCGCGCATGCGTCCCTATGTCCATTAGTGACAGAAAAATATATAAATATTGCCCACCACACAATAAGGATGTTGATGGAGATGCCTATACTACGAAGTGGACACTCACATAACCAATCCTAGTGCGGTGGGGTGGAAAAGGGAAGGGGGGGGGAAAGAGGGGAGAGAAGGAGAGAAAACGAAGAAGGTGGTGGGGGAAGAAAGGAAGGGGGGGGGGAAGGGTGTGGAGGGAGGGGAATGGGGGCGGGGGGGGGGAAAAGGTAAAAGGGGGGAGGGGGGAAAAGGAGAAGGGAAGGAAGGGAGAAATAGAAGAAAGAAGAAAAAAAAGAGAGTAGGAGAGAAGAGAAGACAGACAATGAATGGAGGGGAGGGATGGGAAAATAGATGTACTAAAAAAATATTCATAACTCCACCATTCCCAAATCCTAGACTTGGTGACCCTCCTGGTTCGTCCAATTGTCTCTAGCATTGGATCTTTGGGAGATGGCTTATCCCGTTATGTCAATACCTACTTACCACCACTTGTGAGGGCTTTGCCCTCTTCGTCCGTGATCTCTGGTGATTTATTGGTAATTACAGGACATCACATGGAAATCTGACTACCTGTGGGTAACCATGGATGTGTGGTTTCCCTGTATACAATCATTGAGCACGAATCGGGGTTAGCAGCTGTTCGCCATTTCATTGAATGTCCGGGAAGCTCCATGTGTTAATGACCACATTTATCACGGAAATCTATTCTTTTTTCTCAACACACATTATTTTCTTTTGAGCACAGTTATTACAACTACGGGGACGGCAATGGGGACAAGTTTGCCCCCTCCTATGCGAATCTGTTGTTATGGGGTGGTGGGAGCACGTTTTCATATATAATCACTAATAAATTTAGACACAATAGTTGTTTTTTTCAACGTTTCATTGATGATTTAATTATAATTTGGCACGGGAGCACTGACACATTAGAAGATTTTTTGAATACGTTAAATAATGATCTGAATATTCAATTTACCACTAACTTCAATGCACACCACATCAGCTTCCTGGACATTCTACTTTATGTAGATATGGACCAAAAAATCCAAACAGACACTTTCAGAAAAAGTAATTCTAGAAAATACCACTTAGGGGGACAGTGTCACCCCAGATCGGTGATTACTGGCACCCAAAAGCCAGTCCCTCAGACTGAGGAGGAAACGTTCTACAATAGACGGTTTCCTGACTCAGTCTGAGGCTCTCACCAATTGGTTTCTTGAAAGGGGTTACAACAGGGAAACCTCTGGAAACCACAGTGGGAGAATAATGGAAATAGATAGAAATACACTACTCCCCAACAGGGAGTCACAGGGCGAAGGATGTTAGTCCAAAAATGATAAGCAAGCAAAAATAAGACTGGGCAAAACTCCCCTTTGTTTATTTCCCAATACAGAAGGCAAGCGGCGAACGTAAATAAAATAATCAACAAACATTGGGGTCTACTACGTATGGATCCCATCCTAGGGGAGTATACCAAAATGGGACCTAAAATTGTCTACAGGAAGGTGCTAAGACCATTGCCAACTACCTATCTCCGAGTGAATCCCAGATATTAGGACCAATAAAAACACATTTATTACAAAGGGCTCCTTCAGGTGCAATAATTGCAATATGTGTCGGTACATGAAACCCTCCAGATTGTCTTTTCCCACAGCCCCACTAGCGTTTCAACATTAATAACTTATTATGTGTAATACATCCTTTGTGGTCTATATAATAAGTTTGTGGCTTGGGAAAAGATATGTCGGAAGGACAACAGGTCCCTAAAATTAGAATGCAAGAGCATTTTAGACTTATCAAGAGAGGAGACTTGGCGCACCCGGTCTCCAACATTTCATAGAATGTGCCAAGGCGGTCCCGAAAGCTTCTCATTTATGGGATGAAGAATTTTACCCAAAAAGGGGGTGGCAACTAACACAAGGTTTAGATGTAGGGAATCATTCTGGATCTTCATGCTAAAAACCGTTATCCAGATGGAATAATAACATTGAATGGAGCATTAATCATTTCTAAAATAATCCATGGTCAGATTGCTCTAGATTTTATGTTTATGCATAGTCATCACCGCTCTAAGGTTATTGATGTATTACATTGTGTACACTAACCGAAACAACTTTGTTCTTTGTATCTTTGTTTTTTGACTGATCATTCTATATGTTCAAAGATTGTAGTAATTACTATGGTTGCAAAAATTATTATGGTTGTAAACATTAGCAATATAAGTCAAACAACATTCCCATTTATTGGATAACTGAATAGGTATCATTGTGTGTAACTCTTTCCTTCACGGTTTGATAAAACTGTAAAAACTGAAAAATATATATAGCTCAATTTAGCAGGTATCCTCTGTTTTCAGGAAGGCTGCTTATATGTTTTTAATATAGGTATAAGTTAGAATTTCATTTAATATGTTGTCTTAGTTTGATCACATAATTATTTTTTTTTTTTTTTAAATTCACAATCCGTAGGTTCAATATGTGGTGTACAGTCTGCCTAAATTGGCCCCAACGTGAATTATGAATATTTTTTAGTACATCTAGTTGACACACTATGTCATCTGTCCTCTTCTCTCCTGTCTCGTCTTCCAGCAAGATAGCTTCCCTTCTCTACCCTCGTCCACCCTTTGTTCCCCCCCCCCCACCCCCATTCGCATTACACATAACCCTGTCAAAAACCAACACACTGAAATACTTCACCCACCACCATAGTTTCTCTCTTCCTCCCCCCACTCTTTCTTCCCCCCCCCCCTTCCCTTTTCCACCCCACCGCACTAGGGATTGGTTATGTGAGTGTCATTCGTTTAGTATAGGCATCTCCATCACATCCTTATGTGTGGTGGGCATATATTATATATTTTTTCTGTCACTAATGGACATAGGGCGCATGGCAGCACTTATAATACTATGGGCACTGCTCGTGTGACTCAGATTGATTTTTAAGATTTTTTGCTCTGCGCATGCGCGCGGTAAGAACGGGCTTGCCTGAGGCGCATCTCGCGAGATTGGCCCTCCATTGCAGTGCGGTGCGTGTCACCGAGCACGGTGTTTGAAGGCGGCTCTCTCGCGGTGCCAACAGGTAATTAACCATTCCCACATCCCTCACAGCTAGTATACTATTGGTGTAAGTAGCATGAAGCTTCCAATTAGCGAGTTTGGCGCCAAATCGGCAGGACGTTTCTCCTCCCCATCCCCCCACCCCTATATATACCTGCTGTGTACTCTATGTTGATACATTCTTGATTAAAGTGCAATTTGTCTGCACGAAACGCGTAGAAGGTTGCAGCCTTCTGTTTTTTGTCCACACAATAAAGGAACTTTTTGCCAGCCTGCATCACCCCCTTCTTTTGCTGTGCGTTGCACCAACCCATATTGCATTGGTCTTCTCCCCACTGGCAACAGCACGCAGATTGAGAGGGACCACTGGTGACACATTCGTGAGTACTTACCTGGGGCCAGCCCAATGAGGTTAGGGGGGGTGTTTTTGTGCATTTACCCCTGCCTTCAGGGCATCTGGAGCTCTTTATTAGGTTGAATGTCTTATGTCCCAGAAGTGTTCCTTTCACAATACTTTGCAATAGGATTCCATGCTTGAGCACCAAATCACCTCCACTGTAAGTTTCTCAATAGAATAACACTGAACTGTAACATGAAACGGGGGGTGGGGGGGTGAGGTTCCTCCCTGTTCTCCTGCACCACAATATTAGTTTGTTATTGCTTAAAAATTATTATCTTGTGGAGTGGTACCTAACACACATACTTTGTGACTGGGCTGTAACATGTTCCCACAGAAATCATATCTGGCCCTTAGTCAACATGCCGTGAAGAAAATTCCCTATGCTGGAGAAGATTTAAAGTCCTATTAATTTAAATACAGTTTCTCCAGCGCAGGAAAATGGCCTCCCACAACATATGGACTTTTCCCCTTTTCATTCATGCATTCTTTGCTTTAAAAATGCTACTGTATGAAAAGCCCTCCATATGTTGTTACCAAATCTTTTTAAAATAATCATTATTATTATAGCTTATCATTATTTAACCTAACTTTCTGTCTCAAGGAATGGATGGTCTGGAATACATTTTTGTGAGAAAAATACAGCTGAGAGTTTACCATTAGGAAGAAATTCTATTAAGCATGCAGAGAAGTTTTTCACTCGGCGATCAGAAAAAGGAGAATATAATTACAGCTACAGTACATATTGTTATCGTATGGGCAGCCTGGCAAGCATACTAAAGGTTACACTGCTGGTTGCTCCTACCTCTCAAGGTGGCTGCCTACTGTTTGTTGTAGGTTAATGTGGCCATCTTATTGCAGTTAAAATGGATGACAGTCTGTATATTATATTCCCTGTTCAACAGTTTATTTGACATGCGTATTTTGTTGTGTATGTTTTTTGTAAGGCTCCATTGTGTATTGGGTAAGTAATCTACTAAGCAAGGCCAGTACAAAATGAAGGTCTGGGTCATAATCTAATTAAGATAGGTGAAGTTCTTGTGAACACTGTGGAAGTGTGGGGGACCATGCACTTAAAAAGTTGGGCCATTGTTCATCCCAGACTCCGAAGCACCTAGCTCTGTTGTCCATGGGAACAGAGGCCTGGGTCCTAGCCCTGTCGACTCGATTCCCATTGGTCAATTTGAATTTCTCATGCTCCTCTGTAGGTTGTCCTAAAGCACTATCCCCTACCATGGTCCTGTGTTGGTCCTTCTCAGACAAGCACTCGCTCTCTAATTGACCAGAGAAGACCATCTCTTTGCTGAATGATCACTAACCGGTCCTTCATAGTTTCAGATTAAGGCCAGGAACGTAAGTAAACCGACACTGATCAGAGCTCCACAGATTAATTAGAATTTTTGCAGATTGTTCTGAGGTTCATAGCTAATCTTGGTGTCAGAGACTAGTGGGAGATTTGAACCTGCAAACGATTGGCTATCATCCAAGGTACTGTATTGGGATGAGTGAAAAAATCCCTGATGAAGAAACCCACGGGTTTCGAAACGCGTTGGACTTATGGTCAAGAGTTCTACCTCTAACTACTACCCCACTATGCGAGCTGACCGATTGTGAACGGCGCCAGAACCGGCGATCTCCCCCACGGTGACGTCATCAACCCGGAAGTGCAGCGCACGGAGGGGAGTGAGAAAATCCAGCCGGTGTGGAGTTTCGCGTTGGCAAAGCACTGTATGGGACAGCAGCTTACGTTTGACTCGTGCTCTCCTCCCTCTCCTCCCTCCCTTCCCTCCCTCCCATGCCATGGCTCCACTCAGCTCCCTTCCCATCCCTCCTTCCCTCCTTCCCTCCACTCCCTCCTTGCCCTCCTCCCGGCCTGCCTTCCCTCGCCATCGCCATCCTGCCTTCCCCTATCCCTCCCTCCTTCCCCTGCGCTCCCTTCCCCTTTCCGCTCCACTCCCTCTCCCTCCTTCCCTCACTCCCCCTACCCTTCCACCTCCTTACACCATCCATCCCGTCCACTACCCTGCCTTCCCGTGCCCTCCCGGTCGCGCTTCCCTCCCTGCCTACCCTCCCTCCGCCCCGCTTCCCTCCATTGCCCGGTTCCGCGTACCCTTCACCTCCCGCTTTCCCTCCCTCCCTCCTCCCTCCCTCCTTCCTCCCCTCCTCAGTAGGCCTTGCAAAAGCTTGCATGTGATGTGAATTACGGAGCAACAGAAGATCTTCTGCTGCAATTCTTTGCTTTGGTGTGTGTGTGTGTGTGTGTGTGACACGGGGTGAGTGGCTGTGTGTGTGTGACACTGAGTGGCTGTGTGTGTGTGGTGTGTGTAACTGATTGTCTTGTGTGACGAGTGTTCATGTGTGACTGAGTGTCAGTGTGTGACGGATTAACTGGTGGTGACTGTTTTGTGACTGAGGGTCTGTGTGACTGAGTGAGTGTGTGACTGATTAGTGTGTGCCTGGGACTGGTTGTTATGAGTGTGTGACTGAGTTACATGTGGTGTACTGAGTGACGGTGTGTGACTGAGTGACCTGGGTGAACTGAGTGACAGTGGTTTGACTGAGTGGCAGTGTGTGACATGTGTGACTGAGTGACAGTGTGTGACTGGTGACAAGTGTGTGACTGAGTGACAGTGTGTGGACTGAGTGACAGTGTTTACTGTTGACAGTGGTGGTGACTGAGTGACTGTGTGTGACTGTGTGTGACTGTGTGTGACTGTGTGTGGCTGAGTGCATGTGTGTGTGACTGTGTGTGACTGAGTGCATGCGTGTGTGACTGTGTGTGACTGTGTTGATGAGTCATGTTTGTGACTGATGCAATGTGTGTGTGACTGAGTGCGTGTGTGTGTGACTGAGTGCATGTGTGTGTGACTGAGTGTGTGCGTTACTGTGACTGAGTGAGAGATGTGGTGAGAGAGACTGAGTGAGTGAGAGAGACTGATTGATGTGAGAGAGACTGTAGTGAGTGAGTGAGAGAGACTGAGTGAGTGAGAAGACGTGAGTGAGTGAGTAGAGACGGAGTGGGAAGACTGTGAGTGAGAGAGATGAGTGAGTTGAGAGAGAGACTGAGTGAAGAGAGACAGAGAGACTGAGTGAGAGAGAGACAGAGAGACTGAGTGGAGAGAGAGGATCAGAGAAGACAGAGAGACTGACTGAGTGAGAAGAGAGAGACTGCTGGAGAGAGCTACTATAACTTACTGGACCTGCGTGGCGCGCCTTGCTTGCTCCCATTCATTTTATTTGAATAAAGCCTACTGTATTTATTTTGGTTACAAATGCATTATTTACATCAGTTATGCACATATATGATGATTGCAGTACAGTACATGCATTGTAAAGTGGAAAAAAGGCAGTGCTTCACTTTAAGTACATTTTCACTTTACATACATGCTCCGGTCCTATTGCGTATGTTAAAGCGGGTATGCCTGTACAGTGTACGCTTCAGGGTGTTTATTAATTTTTTTACTCACCATAACTTATATAATATGATTTTATACATTTTTCATTTCATTTTTGCATTTTGCTATCTGTGTTGATTTTTTTTCATAATTAAAATAGGAATATTTTTTTTGCTGTTTTTGCAGAACCAGAACCAAAACAAAAGACGGAAAACATTTGGAACTAAAACCCCACCATGAACATTATGTAGAACCAAAGCACAAAAATAAAAACATGAATAAAATTGCCCACTATAATGAAGGGCACTATTCCTGCAGAGCACAATCCTTCTTTATAAAGGAATTCATTCCAAAGCAGACTCTGATTGGGTAGAAGCAAATCTCCCATAAGTTAGCCTTAGGCAAAGTTGGACATTTGTGTACATTTTTAACCATTCACAAATGTCCAAAGTTTACAGCAAACAGGAATGTGCACGAATGTTTCAAACACCTATACTCTCTTGGGTGTTTAGTCATAACTGACCAATCTCAAGAGATTTAGTGAACATACAGTAGCTTAAAAAAGATCATATTTAAGTTCCAAGCACTATTTGGAGGGAATCAACATTTAGCAGTGATTATTTAAATCTTTACAGCAGAGAGTCCAGGAAATAAGCTAATTTACTCCTGAAAATCAAATTATATGACAAATATAATTATATGTGTCACAGAAGACCAGACAATTACCAGACAATTACACCAGGATTGCAAGCAACAGACAGAATGAAGGAGTTAATAAACAGAGTTTATTTCAGACGGAGAAAACAGGTGCAATACAATGTACAATGTACTGTACCAAACAAGCTTAAGTGTTATGAGGGGAACATCGTAGCATGCTAGGTGCCGTACACTGCTGTAGATAGTTACACAGAAAGTCTTCCAAAATCCCTCCGTCTCAGGGTATCCCAATACAGTTAAAAACATAAAAGACACAGCGCACAACGCTCATAGTGCATTAAATATATATGCACATAAACAATAGAGTAGGTGAGTATTGTCGCTACATCAATGTAGTAAAACCATTCAGTTTTTTCGGGATATTTTTAACCGCAAACGCCTCAGGATACCGGAACAGTTGTCCCTCACAAGGGTATGATGCTGGTAATCAGGTATAGAACTATTGGTAGGTAGGAAGCCTTTGATAAGTTCTATCTCTTTCTTTCTTTTTCTTCTCCCAGAGCACGAGTCAAACGTAGCTGCTGTCCCATACATGCCTTTGCCAACGCTAAACTCATCACCCGTCTGGATTTTCTTACACTCTCCCCTCCGTGCGTGCTACTTCCGGGTTGATGACGTGCACCCCGGCGGGGAATCGCAGTTTCTGGCTTCCGTTTCACAATACGGTCAGCTCGCGATAGTGGGGTAGTAGTTTTTAGAGGTAGAACTCTTGACCATAAGTCAACGCGTTTCGAAAAAAAACCCGTGGGGTTTCTTCATCATCATGATTTTTCCTTCATCCAATTACGTACCTTGGATGATGCCAATCGTTTGCAGTTTCAAATCTCCCACTAGTCTCTGACAACCAGATTAGCTATGAACCTCAAGGAACAGCTGCAAACATTCTAATTAATCTGTGGAGCTCTGATCAGTGTCGGTTTTACGTGCGTTCCTTGCCTTAATCTGAAACATGAATGACGCCAGGTTGTGATCATTCATCAAAGAGATGGTCTCTCTGTCCATTAGAGAGCGAGTTGCTTGTCTGAGAAGACCAACAACAGGACCACTGGTAGGAGGATCGTGCTTTATGGAAACCTACAGATGAGGCATTAGAATTCAAATTGTCCAATGGAATCGAGTCGACAGGGCTAGGACCCATGCTCTTTCCATGGACAACAGAGCTAGGTGCTTCGGGTCTTGGATGTATACAATGCCCAACTTTTTAAGTGTCCTGGGTCCCCCCACACTTCCCAGTGTTTCACAGAACTTCACCTATCTTACTTAGATTATGACCCCAACCTTCATTTTTTTGTCTGGGACCTTGCTGTAGTAGATTTAATTTACCCACTTACCGCCATCACAATGGAGCTTACAAAAACATACACAAAATCAAATAGCATGTCAATAAACTGTTTGACAGGATATAATATACAGACTGTCATCCAATTTTTAACTGTCAATAAGATGGCCACATTACCACAACAAACAGTAGAGCAGAGCCCACCTTGAATGTAAGGAGTCAAGACCACAGTGTAACCTTTAGTATTATCAACAAAAACCCACCCAACGCGCCCCCCCGCCCCACCGCGCCACGACCCACACCCCCTCTGAGCCCACAAACCCCGGATCCCCCCCCCACCCAGGCCCCCCCCAACCCTCCCTACACCCCCCGGCCAACCCCCTCCCACCACTCCGCACCCGAAACCAAACCCCAACATACCCACCACACCCAGCCCCTACCCCTACCCTCCTCCGCCCGCCACAACCCAAACAACACCCAGCCACACCCCCCCAACCACGGCCCGTTGCACCCCACCCCCCCAACCCGCCCCCACCTCACACCCCGCCCCAGACCCCCCCCCATCCCGCCCAACGCACCACACCCCCAATCCCCCCGCCCGGACCACACGCTCCCCGGCCCCCCGGCGCCTGGACGAACATCAACAACCCCACACGCGGCCACCTCCACTGCCCCGCGCATGAACTCAACCGCGTCCCAGCCGACACCGACAATCCCCACCACAGCGGGAACAGCCAGGGTCCCCCCACCAAATCCCTCCTCCGGACACGGCCAACCCCCCGCACACAGAGCTTGCACGAACCAAGGAGCAGACTCCTGCACAACCAACACACCACACCGACCACCCATCGCAACCCCGAGCACGCCCACTCCCACCGACCGGGGTACCCCCCCGAAACAAACAGTAGAGCCACCCGCTCAAACCTACGAAGTCCACTGGTACAGTCCCCACCCACCAACCCCCCCTCCAACCCGCCCGCGCCCCCAAGGCCCCATGCAACGGAAACACGCGCCCCCAGTGGTCCCCAAGCACAAGGGTCGCGCAACAACCACGACCGATTGCTCCGCCCCAACCATGCAACCCCCACAGCCTGCCCGCTCGAGACCCTCCACTAACCCCGACTACAAAGAAAAACCTGAACTAGCACCCAGACGAGACCACCCCCCTTCTCCGCCGCCGACACAACAACCTCCACGGGCCCCACCGCGCACTAGCGGTGACACCCCAACACCGACCCCAAGCGCGGCATTTGATTACCACCCACCGCCACACACTTCCAGCCCGCGCGCGACGCAGTCGGCTGCGACCCAAGTTGCCGTCCCGATGCCAACGGGGCCGGATGCCCGGGCAACCGCACCCACCCCCCACCCCAACCACCCTCCCAACCTCAGATCACCACGGCCCCGCCCCCGCCACCGACCAGATCCACCCGCACCGACGCCCCCCACACGCCCCCCGCCATGCCCCTACCCGCGTGGCCTAGCCACCGAGAAGGCCCGCCCGCGACCACCCGGGGCCACTTATACACCCATTCGCCCAGCAAACCCCCCACACCCACGAGCCCCGGTCCGGACCCCCACAGCCGACCCCCCGGAGCGATCCCCCTCACCCCCCAAGCCCCAAGCTCCCGTAAACACGAGCGGCCCCCCGTGTCTCAAACGTCACGAGCCCTACCCCCCCCACCTTGCCAGGCCTGCCCATCCTACTAATCATATGTACTGTATTGTAATTATATTCTCCTTTTTCCGATCGCCGAGTGAAAACCTTCTCTGCATGCTTAATAGAATTTCTTCCTAATGTTAAACTCTCACTGTATTTTTCTCACAAAAATGTATTCTCAGACCATCTCCATGCCTTTAGACGAAAGTTCGGTTAACTAATATAGCTATAATAATAATGATTATTTTAAAACGATTTGGTACCACATCTGGAGGGCCCCTTTTCATCCGTAGCATTTTTTAAGCAAAGAATGCATGAATGACAGGGGAAAAGAAGTCCATATGTTGTGGGAGGGCCATTTTCCTGCGCTGGAGAAACTGTCATTGTAAATTAATAGGACTTAAATCTTCTCCAGCATAGGGAAATTTTTTCTTCAACGGCATGTTGACCTAAGGGCCAGAAATTGCTTTCGTTCTGTGGAAACATGTCAGCCCAGTCACCAAGTATGTGTGTTTATTTACCACCTCCACAAGAGAATAATTTTTAAGAATAACACTAATATTGCTGGTTCGGCGAACAGGAGGAACCTCACCCCCCCAACGCCCCCCGAGCCCCCGTTGCAATGTTACAGTTCAGTGTTATTCTCTTGAGAACTTACAGTTGAGGTGATTTGGTGCTCAAGCATGGAATCCTATTTGCAGTATTGTGAACAGGACACTGCTGGGACATAAACCATTCAACCTAATAAGAGCTCCAGATGCCATTAAGGCAGGGGTAAATGACAAAAACACCCCCCCTATACCTCTGGGCGGCCGCGGAGGTAAAGTACTCACGAATGTGTCACCAGTGGTCCCCTCTCAATCTTCGTGCTGTTGCCAGTGGGGAGAAGACCAAGCAATATGGTGTTGGTGCAGAAAACGCACTAGCAAAGAAGGGGTGATGGGGGCAGGTCTGGCAAAACAGTTCTCTTTATTGTTGGGACTAAAACGAAGGCTGCAACAACCTTCTACGCGTTTCCGATGCAGACAAATTGTCCACTTTATCAAGAAGTGTTCAACATAGAGTACAGTCAGGTATAAAATATGAGGGGTGGTGGGGATGGGGAGGAGAACAGCCTGCCGATTTTGGCGCCAAACTCGACTAATTGGAATGCTTCATGCTACTTACAACCAATAGTCTATAGCTGTAGGGCATGTGGGAATGTGTTAATTACCTGTTGGCACTCCGCATGAGAAGCCGCCTTCAAAAACACCGTGCTCGGTTACACTCCCGAAACTGCAATGGGGAGGGCCAAATCTCGCCGAAAGATGCGCCGTCATGGCAAGCCACTTTCTTAAACGCGCATGCGCAGAGCAAAAACATCTTAAAAAATAAAAATCAATCCTGAGTCCAGAGCATGCCCATATAATTATAAGTGCTCGCTGGCATTCGTCCCTACTTTCCATTAGTGGACAGAAAAAATTATCTAATATATGCCACCAACCACACACTCATGGATGTTGATGTATATGCCTATACTACGAAGTGACACTCACATACCAATCCCTAGTGGCGGTTGGGTGGAAAAAGGGAAGGGGGGGGGGGAAAGTCTGGGGTATATCGCGGAGCGATAACCTAATTTTTGTTGTGGACTTCAGGGCTTGGTGTGGGGTTTTTGGCCCTTGCCTTTCCCTTTTGTTGTGTGGGTTTGGCCATTCCCAGGGTTGATTGGGAGGGAGGTGGAAGGGAGGGAGGAGGAAGGGAGGGAGGAGGGAGAAGCAGGAGAGCGGAGAAAGCAGAGTCACGGGCGGAATCACTGATTTAGCTGCTGCTTTATGGAGCGTAAGTGCAGGGGGAACGGAGACAGATGGGAGGGGGAATGGAGACAGATGGGAGGGCAGAGGGAACAGGGAGATCGAGCGCACCATAATGAAGACAAGCATGAAGGAGGTTGCAGGAGTGTTGAGGTGCGCACGCCGCCCCCTGATGTCCGTACTCGCAAAGCACGTGTACGTACACAGGGGTATGGTGCAACTAAAAATAAATGTACGTACTTGTGAGTGTACGTTAAGCGGGTGTACGTAAAACAGGGTATGCCTGTATATACAAATAAAAAATATTACTTACTTGTACCCCCTCCCTAAGTGAGATTGGGGTCATCTGCTTCTCTGGCTACTCCCTTTATTTATTTTATTTATTTATAAAATGTTTTACCAGGAAGTAATACATTGAGAGTTACCTCTCTTTTTCAAGTATGTCCTGGACATAGTTAATATGACAAATAATACATGGTTACAAAAACAGTTACATAAATGAACAGGGTATACATTATATACAATACATTGCATGCACAGTTAGAGAAGATGTATATTATAGGCTTATGTAACAGTTACAGACCAGATTAAAATGTGAGACAGCCTTAGTTTTGAAAGAATTTAAATTGGTGGTGGATGTGAGAGTCTCCGGTAGGTTGTTCCAGTTTTGGGGTGAACGGTAAGAGAAGGAGGAGCGGCCAGATACTTTGTTGAGCCTTGGGACCATGAGCAGTCTTTTGAAGACTGATCTCAGATGATAAGTGCTGCATGTGGTAGAGATGAGGAGCTTGTTGTGTACCTGTGTGGCAACAGAAGGGCTGAGTGCTCTGCGGGGTTGTGGGGAGAACAGGACAGGTTTACAGGTTACCTTAGTCGTGGGTGCAGCGCCTCCAGTCAGCATGGGTCCTTTGGATGGAAGGAGAATTCATTCTGACAGCTTGTTCTTGATTGTCAGACAGTGATCACACTGGTGTTGGCACAACTGTGTTTATTGGCAGGTACAGATCTCACAGCATGGCATTGCTTTCTTCTTTGGCCTATTCATATTAATGGTTCTCCTCCTAGGCCTCATAGTGAGACCCAGGGTAGCTGATACTCAGGGGGAGGATAGAGACAGAGAGAGAGAACCCAGAACTTTAGAAGAGTGCCAGTATTTATATCGTTTGGATGTGACTTTAACTCTGACTCATAACAAGCCAGATCTGGATATTGATGGGCCATCACATTCAGTATGTGGCCCAATCAGTACCCACCCCTCAAGCTGACACTGTCAGACTGTTGCTAGGCCCGCCCTTGGATACATCTAATATATCCTAGGCTTCAAAAGCACACATGGCCTATTTGAAGGAATTAGCCCATCTACTGCCTGCACCTATCAGGACTTACACTGGTAGGGCCCAGGAAAAGAAGTAGCGGCCAGGGGCTAGGCTACACTTATGAGCACATTCACGTCTCAGACAGTACTGCAACCATGCTTGTCACATTATCTCGTAGTATACAATGCTTCCACAGCAAGCAGGGATTCTTGGAAATGTGCATGTAATTTCCCAGAATCCCTGGCTGCATTGGAAGCATTGTACGCTAGGAGATAATGGTGAAAAACAGGGTTGCAGAACTGTCTGAGACATGTGATTGTGCTTACAAGTAATATTTTTATTTGCTATAAAATCTTAAAAACTATTTTGAAAATAAAATAATTTAAAAATATATATATATATTGGTTCCAGAAATGTTAATGTTTTGGGGATATAGAGATGGGGTAGGTTCTGATTTCATCTCTAGTTATATATAGACTTAGGAGTTGCACAGAATTCCTTAACATCCTACATTGTACAGTATAGCAGTAAATTGCAATATATTCCAGCAGGCAGATTGATTAACTCAGATAAATTAGTCAATAATTTCTCATTACATTATATTTGGCCCTTACCCAACATGCTTGGAAGCTTTTTCCCATAGTGGAGATGATTTTAGGCCCAATAAGTAAGGTTCCTATTACTCATTCGTCTAAGAATGAAGCTTAAGGACTCTTTAGACTACAGTTGGTATCTGAGATTTATAAAGGGTGACTGAGTGAGCTTCAGTGGCACTTATTCTATGGAAAATTCTTCTTTCCTTTAAAAGCTATTGTTAAGTCTTTACTCTTGTTTTCTTTTGCATTACTGTAATTCCGTAGGTGAAGTATTTCATTTAACATACTTGCTTGAAGCGACACTCTGCCTGTCACAATCTTGTTGCTAAGAACAACGTACTGTATTTCACGTTGAGTTGATTAAAAAAAATCTGCGTTTCCAGTATTACAAAATGTTTACATTTATATCATATGTAACATGGCCTCCCGGCAGTTACTTCTGCTTCTTGACATTTCCTCTGTCAGTCCTGTTAGTGCAGGCAGTGGAAAGGTTAAATCAAGTTTTAGGCCTGTATGTGTATTTCAGCCTTGAATGTTGTAGCAATATTTGAGGGCGGGCCTTGCAACTCTGAGGTTGTCAATCTCAGGGGTGGATATTGGTTGGAGCGGCCCCTGCTGTGTGTGGGCCAATCTGTATCCGGCTTTGGCTTGTAATGAGTCAGAGTTAGAGACAGTCCCCTGAGATGTTCAAATTGGGACATGCCTCCTAAATTAGTGTCAGTTAGTGTTCAGTTAGAGTTGAGAGTGAGCTGAGATAGAGGACACAACACATAAAGAAACCTGTCTCTCCCTTCCCCCCATGCTGAGGGGAAGGGGGGGGAGAATATCATGCTGTGCAGGCCTAGGAATGAGAGCTATGCTACCACTGATTCTCTGTGTTGGAGCTGCCACCAATAAAGCCATCAAGAAAAGACATTGCTGTGTGGCTTCATGTCTCTGGGTATGAGGAGTGTCAGTGAGGGTCTATCCCCTGAAGACCCCAGAGGATCCTCACTGGCTGGAGGCACTGCACCATCAAGATCAAGGTAATCTGTCCCCCTGTCACTTATATCCAAAGGAACCGTCTGTCCACTCAAGGTTGACCCCCACAACTTGTAGCAAAATAAGATATAAGTGCGGAGCAGGAAAAAAGACCTTTTGAAGATGCGGGGTAAGGGCCACTTGCAGACCCACTTCTCACGTGGAGCCAGCGGCCGCAATTGCAGCAGCCCACGGAAGGAGCTCACACAGCTCACGAGAGTCCATCCCCTCTGTGTCTCCTGGTCTTGTGATACCTGAAAGGGTAATGACACACTTGCTGCGCGACCACGATCCAGAAGTAACAAAGAAAAAATTATCGATATCAGCGCTGCTCCTTGGGATGATAGACTCACCAGGTAGGTAATAAAATCTATTTATTAAATCGACATAAAACAGATACTAGAACATAACAAAAAAGACCTCCTCCCACATGAGAAAGGGCGAACTCGCCCGAAACATGTGGGAGGAGGTCTTTTTTGTTATGTTCTAGTATCTGTTTTATGTAGATTTAATAAATTGATTTTATTACCTACCTGGTGAGTCTGTCATTCCAAGGAGCAGCGCTGATATCGATCATTTTTTCTTTGTCCCCCTGTCACTGTCCTGGTTCTCCCCACACCACCGCCGAACCCTCAGCCCTCATGTTACCAGCAGGTTGCAGCACCATTACACCTGAAGTAATCAGAGAAGGAGAGTACTCTTCCCCCCAACCCCCCATCTCACTTAGGGGGCGATGGGATAAAAGGGTTACACATATATCAACAAAATACCCCCAATTTTGTTTTTCAAATATTACTATTCGCTGTCTTTTTTTTGCTATTGCAAATTATAATATTGCATAATCTGTACGAAAATGAATTTCTGATGTTACTTTAAAATTGCAATGAAAATAAATAGCAGCTATTATGAGAATGTCGACTGCAGCCGCTCATTTAATTCAATTAAGAAGAGAGAGATCTATTCATTTAGGTTCCTTAAAAATATTGCATTTAGTCTTCATATTAAATCCATCTGTTAGAGGAACATATGTCTCTCTTCAGTGTGTAATTGAATAAATCCCAAATGTTAATCTTCCAAAACCTTAAAGCAGCAGTAGAAGTGTGTAAAGATAATTCCACAGAGAGAATTTGAAAAAGACTTAACTTTCCAATTCATTTAAGGAGTAATTTATCTGTTTTTAGTGGAATTTTCAACATATAATTGTAGTTAATGGGGAATTTCAACCAAAAATGGCCAGATTGGCAGATAAACTGTAGAATAAGCCCCTTAGGGGTATATGGTATGTATACAGTATGTAGCAACATCATTACATGTACTGTGTGTTTTTGCTTTAAATAGCTCATAGTTACATAGTGATATAGTAGATGAGGTTCTCCATCAAGTTCAAACTATGGTAAATGTAGACGACAGATACTTATCCCACATTTGTAATTACAGTATATTGATCCAGAGGAAGGCAAACAAAAAACCCAAGTGAAACATTATCCAGTACAGTAATGGCAATCAGATTTCTCCCTGGATAAACATCCTTCCCATGTTAACTTATTTGGTATATCCCTGTATAACTTTCCTTTCTAAAAATATGTCCAACATTTTTTGAAGATATCTTTTGTATCTGCCATCACAGTTTCCAGGGGTAATGCATTTCACATTTTAACTGCCCTTACTATAAAGAACTCTTTATTTTGTTGCTGGTGAAATCTGCTTTCCTCCGAATATATTTGTATATAGTTATCATACCCACTCATAGACGCCTCTTTTCTAATGTACAGTATGACAATCTAATTTAGCTAGACTCTCCTCGTAAGTCAGATTTCCCATCCCTTTATTAATTTGGTGGCTCTTCTTTGCACTTTTTCTAGTTCCATAATGTATTTTTATGGAGTGGTGCCCAAAATTGTACTCCATATTCAAAGTGTGGTCTTACCAATGCTGTATACAGTGGCATAATTATGCTTAACATCCCTGCTATCCATTCCCGATTTAATGCAAGATAAGATCTTATTTACCTTTGCAGCTGCTGCATGACATTGGGCACTATTGCTAAGCCTGCTGCCTCCTAAATCCTTCTCTATCAGGTATTCACCTAATTTTATCCCGATTTAATTTGGAAGTTGCCTGCTTATTCATGTTTCCCAAATGCATAACATTAAATGTATATGTATTAAACCTCATCTGCCATTTACTTGTCCAAGTTTCAAGTCTATCAAGTCCTTCTGGAGAGAAATTACATCCTGCTCTGATTTTACTACCTTACACAATTTAGTATCATCAGCAAAGATGGAGACGTTGCTCTTTATGCCAACCTCAAGGTCATTAATCAATACATTTAAAAGTTCTATTCTAGAAATGGCCAATGCCCAACCATTAAAACACTAGCAACCCCTTAATTACCTTAATTGCCACTGCCACAAGATGCGAGATCGCAGCACTATGGAAACAGCAGGAGGTACCAATTATCCCAAAGATCAAAAACAGAATTTGGCACGTCTGCCGGATGGAACAATTAACGAGTTTAGTTAATGACACCGGCACAAACTTTCTAAAAGTCTGGGATCCATGGTTGACCCAGGCAGACATCCCCGGAGTGGAGGCCACCTCAATCCTGCACTAATTAAAATAAATGCATTCTCCTTTAAGGTCAGATTAGACAAAAAGACATAGTGACGCGCGGAGAACAGACCTTTACACGATCCCAAGATAAGATAACTCTAATACTAAAAAGAACCCCTAGGAGGACCCGCCACATATAAACCCCTTGGTTTTGGCCTATCATTAGGGCCGAGACACAAAGAAAAAGACACGATTTTGCCTGGCCATCCACCACCCCCCCTCCCCCCCCCTCCCCCCACCCTCTTCCCCTGTCTCCCTGTCTAGTTTGTCTAGTCCTGTATGAACAGCCTCAAATGGTTGAGTCTCAGAGGCAATATGTTATATGTTTACTAAATTTGGAAAGATGATAATGGGCTGTGGAATAATGGCTGTATATGTATTTTTCCAATAAAAATTTAAAGTTGAAAAAAAACAAAAACATTTGCAACCCCTTAATTACCTTAGCGGTTACTACTGCTAAGGTAATTAAGGGGTTAATTGTGTTTTAATGGGGTGGATGAATGTGTACTGCAGTTGCCCCAGGGTGGGTGGTTAGGCCTCCCGGGTGGGTAGCAGGAGGGGTTAAGCCCTTAATTACATAAGCAGTTACTACCGCTAAGGTAATTATGGGGTTGACCCCTAGAGGGGCCCCATCACCACACACAGTAATGGGCAAAAGCCCTATTGGCCAGATCGGGCTAATAGAGCTTTGCCTATTCAAAAGGATTCAATAGGCAGCCATCCTATAGTAAATAAAAGAAGTACTTACCTGTGCCAGGATGAAGGCCATCCTCATTCTCCTCTTCAGTGTCACCAACATTTTAAACAGTAGCTACCGGCCAGTAACCCTTAAATTAACTTAGCGGTAGTAACCGCTATGGTAATTAAGGGGTTACCACCCTCTCTGGGGCAATTACCCCCATGACCTACCCCCTCTACCCCATCACAACACCCAAAATTGGGCAATATCCCTATTAGCCAAATATGGCTAATAGCGCTTTTGTATATAGAAGCACATGCACACCGCTGGTAGGTGCTGGAGGGGGGTACTTATCTGCCGGTGCGCTGTATCCAGGGAGGTCCAGACATCCCAGAAGGACTTGAGCAAAGGAATGGAAGCAGGCACACGGTCTTTCTAAAGGTGCAGTTTATTGTGCCACCAAAGGTCCAACGTTTCGGCAAATAGATTGCCTTTATCAAGGAGAGGGCTTTTGCCCACTTGTGATGCCTAAAAAAAACACAATTAAATAAAATAAACATTACAATACAATAAACCAAACACTAGGCAATAAATTAATTGTCACTGTGGTTACTATGCCTCAACAGGTGCACAGATAGCCACATTGGCAATTAATGGGCACCCTATAGTCAATAAATGTGTATATTACCCTTGCAGAGATACCCTTGCAGGCTCATCCTCCTCATCCAACTGCGGCCCCAACAACTCTTGACCCACAAAGAAATGATCCTAAGCTTGAACTACAACATAATAAGCAGAAGACCAGGATCGCCAATTGCTTTAAGAGAAGTCACCGGTGAGTAGGTCATCTTTTCCTCTTTTTTTTTTCTTCTTACTTCAAAAGGTCCAGTACAGTAGATGTTGCCACGCAGTCTCCTTCCTGTCAAATGAGATGGGACATACCTTATGTAAGGACTGTGATGTCACATTTGACAGACACATGGTACATTTACCAATCTGATTGGTGGATGAACCATAGGATTTTGTGTGATGTGACATTGTTAAAGAATAAGTTAGGAATAATATGAAACACAAACAATGGAGTGATTCTTCAGCTGGATTTGACTAATTAGTAAGATGCGAGCCATACCAAAAAATATGCTCACATAAAGAGACAAAGAGAATTCAAAACAGGTATAGTCTCCCAATACAAGGGAGTGGCATACATTTAGTAACTTCTGATTGGATAGAGTGATACATCTATGACTCATGCTAGTATCTGATAGGACAGAATTTGCATCTCCTAATTTGAAATAGTATCGTGTGTAAAGAATGTGTATGTTAATATAGTAGGTTGTCTTAGAAGTGAAGGTAAATTATCTCATCTGCCCAAGACCAGTGCCCACGTACAAAAATAAAAGTACCATGCAGAGACAGACACCAAACAAAAGTTTGCAGAAAAAGTTTCTTAAAGAGACAGTTACCCAAATCCTTTCAACATCACCTTAAACTAAGGAAAGTATAACCAATCAGATACCATATGCTTTCCTACTTTTAAGGTGACACCACATCACCCAAAAAGGGAAGAAATCCCATGGTACATCCACCAATCAGATTAGTGGATGTATCTTGATTCCATCAAGTTTGGTAGAGGTCATTCTCTGCCAAACCGGATGCCTGTTCACATAACAGGCCTGCACAACATACGGCCCGCGGGCCGCATGCAGCCCGCCGGGACACCCTGTGCGGCCCGTGACGGCTCCCTCCAACCTCCCCCCCCACATCACCCTCCCTACTACACCCCCCCCTTCCCTGGTAGGGAAGGAAGGTATTGGAGCACGCTCCAGCAGTGTGTGACAGCGCGCTCCCCCCCCCTCTCCCGCTCTAGTAGTGTAGCGCGACCCGGAACTTCCGGGGTCTGCTGCTAGAGCACGCATCCCTCACGCTTCTCCCTGCCGCCATCACTGTTGCCGCCTCCACCACCTCTGCAGCTGCCGCCATCAGGTAACATGGGGGTGTAGTTCATCCATGAGGGGTTGGGGGGGCTGCTGAAATGGGTTGGGGGGGCTGCTGAAATGGGTTGGGGGGGAGATATGGGAGGTGCGGGGGGGAGAGAGATGTGGGGAGGTGATGGGGGGGAGAGGAGATGTGGAGGTGCAGGGGGGGGAGAGATGTGAGGTGCAGAGGGGGGAGAGAGAGGGGAGAGGGATGTGAGGTGCAGGGGGAGAAGGATGTGAGGTGCAGGGGGGAAGAGTGATGTGAGGTGCAGGGGGGGGAGAGGAGTGAGGGTTGGGGGGGAGGAGAGAGAGGAGTGCAAGGGGGGAGGAGAGATGTGAGGAGGAATGAGAGGGGGAGAGAGAGTGAGAAGGTGCAGGGAGGGGAGAGGAGATGTGAGGTGCAGGGGAAAGAGAGATGTTGGAGGTGATGCAGGGGGGTGAGGTGTGTGGTGTGCAAGGGGGTATTATGTGTATGGGTGAGGGGGAGAGATGGAGGTATGAGAAATCGATGGGGAGTCTTGCAAAGGTTGATGATGAGGGGTTTTGTGGGAGATATGAGGATGATGATGAAGGGTGCTGGGGTAGATATGAAGATGAGGATGATGATCATGATGATGATGAAGGGTGCTGGGGTAGATATATGAGGATGATGATGATGATGATGATGATGATGATTTTACTTGTGCGGCCCCAAACTTTTTTCCTTGGAGCAGTTCGGCCCTTCTCACTGTACAAGTTGTGCAGGCCTGACATTGTACATAGTAACTGCTAAGGTAATTAAGGGATTAACCTTTCCCACTACCCATCCAAAAGGCCTAACCACCCACCCCGAGGCAACTACCCCCTTCACCCACTCCCAATAAACCCCAAAAAACGGGTAATGGCATTTAACCATTCATTACCTTAGCAGGTAGCCACTTAGGTAATGAAGCTCTGCTTTTATTTTGTTTTTAGTACAAAAATTGAAACATGGGGTTTTCAGAGCTGAGCCGCATTACTTTAACGTTGGTGGACCCCATGCTTCCAGGGATACAGGCCTCAGTATGGCTTGCCGATATATCCTTCATGTTTAAATGTCCCGGTCAGGTGGGCTGTGACACGGGAGATTTAAACTTGCACAAGGTACCGCCGTCCAATTCGGAAGTCTGTACCTCAGGAAGCAGGGGATCCCTGAACCTGAAATTAATGTGGTTCAGTTTCTAAAAAAACCCTGCTTCAATCCTATGTACTAAAAATAAAAACAGTGCAATCGCCTTTAAGCAGCAAGGTAGAAAAAAAGGCAGAGCACTGCCAAAAAAGTGGGAGGAGGCCAACATAGAAAAATAGAAAATATTTATTAATTTAATGGATCATAACAGACCCCTTAAGCAGCAATGCACCTACATGTTTCGGGCAACACGCCCTTTATTGAAGTTTAATCGCCTGGAAGAGCTGTGCATAGAGAGGGACCACTTCTTTCTGCTTTCTCTGCACAGCTCTTCAAGCCCAGTAGGATTAACACAGCGAAAGTCCCATTCAGAAGCAAGGACCCCGCTGTGTAATCCTTAGGGGAAATTAGACTATTGAGTTTTTGGGCATAGGGAAGCCACAATCGGGCCGCGGTCAGGCTTCCTTCTATGCAGTTAGTTTCCTTGCATTCAAATTCCAAGTAAATGATACTCCATCTGTTAATAACGTGTGTGACATGCTTACATGTATACTTTTTGAAAGGTGTTCAATATTGTATTGTTATTTCCATGCGCTAACATGAAGGGATGTCTGAGGATTTCTATTATTAGGTAAACTTCTCATTACCATATGATTTGCATACGAGCAAACAAAACATCCATTAAAATTTATCGATACGCTATTTTTCAGGTGAATGTGAGTACATCATAACACTACACACCTTTGGGAATACGTGTTACGGATATCGATAGTTTAAATAGCGATAACGTAATGCTAAACATTTAACGTACTTCTATGGATCTACCTCTATGTGCTTAATATGGTTAAAATGACTTTTTCATTTTGCAAACATTATTACATATTCCATGTTATGTAACGCCATCGCCGGTTTTAGTGGTCAGTATACCCATAGCCAAGCCATCCAGCCTGCTGTAGGGCAAAAAACTGGAGGTATTCTGTTGCTGTAGTCCAATATTGAAATCAATCACATTTCTGTGACAAACATGTGATTGAAGAGTCCTTGCCATGTCACTCGACAAAATATTGCAGACATATCATCTTAACCGAATTGTAGATGATATAGGTTTAGTGAGTAGCTGGATGTGAAAAATGTGCAATATTGATTGATCTTAAATGATTCTACTGTAGTGCTTTGTGGGAAAAATTGAAGAAAAAAGGCAGGGATAGGTTATAACCAAATCAGGGATGGGGAAAAGCGGTGTTGATAATTCTCGTCTTGTGTTTCTTCTCTATATTCCTCTGTTTTGTTCTTAATTTTCTTCCATCAATTCCTTAATAAGGAACGGGGATGAGACATTATTTTATTTTTGGTAATAGATTTTCTGTGGATATTTCCAATATAACAAAGTGTAATCATTAACTCATTTAAATAGTTTACTAGAGATAGAATTAATGTGCAAATCAGTAGAGAAGTGCCCCTAACAGGGCCCGCAGCCATCCATCCATATGCTCCCCAGTTCCTCTCTTTAACTTCCTTAGAAGCCTCTCACAGACCTGCTGGGGGAGGAGGGTGGGTCGTCAATGACTCTGATTTAGGTACCATGGTAGGGAGGGGCTTCATATCTGTCCCAGCCCCCACAGCCTGCCCAATCACCTCTTGTGAGCCATTTCTTTTGATCCTTTTGCGAGGTGTGAAGACAAGGAAAAGAGTAAGCACGAGGCAGGCACCTCTTTATTTAACCTCCCTCAAATAACCTCATCTTCCTCCACCCTCACTTACTTAACCCCTACCCATTCAGGGCAATCGTTGGTTTTAAAATTGAACAGCCAATTTTGTAGCACATGTGCATAACCTATGATCGTCCTCCAATACTTGCAGTGATTAATTGCCTTATATTAGAAATGTAATCCCATTGCTGCCAGACGTGTGAGACATTTGTTCAGGCCTTTCTGGTAGCAAATGGATTAAAAGAGACCATGTTTGAAATTTTCAATCATTTACAAATATATCACACTAGTCCATCAGGGTTGATGAAGTAAATACAGTCAGCACACTGTGATTTGCTAACCGAAACTACTGAAACAAGCAACAAGTTCTGAAAATTGTGTGATCTTAAGTCTGACAATTAACAAAAAAGTAAGTCCATTAAGAAGGGGGTTTCACAACATACAGTATATATCAGAAATAAAAAATATATATCATATAAAATTAGCAATATGCATCATGTTCATTAATCACTTCCAATCAACCCTTTTAAATGGCATTAAGCATCAAAGAGTGATCACAAAAAGATACCTACAGTATTTAAGAGAAGCGCGTTAGTAAAACCATGTGATTAAGTTAATAGTGTCTTACCAGCTGATCAGTATGTCTTGTGACTAGAAATCATTCTTACAGTCTCTTTAGACATGTTAGTCATTTTTTATTTTTTGGCCAAGGACACCTCTTTAAGGCTGAAGAATAGAATCCCATTTATATTCAAAACATTTTATGAATCAAATTAACAACTTCGTAAATATAACTACATTCTTTCCTTTTGCGATATCTGCAAGTTTTGCCAGACGTATATCATGAAGCTCCTATCTACCAAATTTAGTTAACGTCATCCATACATCTGCAGTTATAAGTAATATTAAATCACATATGAAACTGATGTTTGGCAGTTTTTGGCATAGGGCAGTATGTCCAAAATTAATCAGATTAGCAATTATGCATACATGTTTCATTCACCTTTATTCACAGGCAGGTTGAACTGGCTAATTTTCTAGATAATAGTTTTTATTTTCAAGCATAATAAATGATCTTAAAAGTTAGAAAAGGGCAAGAGATATAGAATATATAGGACCTTACATTGAATGAATACAGTATGTATGCACACATACAGTATCTCCTCTCTACCTCCTCTTGTTGTTCCATAGAAATACTCAACACTGAAGCAAGCAAGGCAACACTGGATCATATAAAAATAAGTAGAGCTATCTGAAGTGGAGAGAGAGAGACGAATCCGGAGCGACAACACACAGCCCAATGACGTCAGGATCCAGGTTTGAACATCAAAGCTTTATTGGAAACACACACATGGAACAGCAGGCTGCAGCACAGCCTCCTCCTCTACGCGTTTCACGCTCTACTGGCTCCCAGACGAAGCGCCAGTAGAGCGTGAAACGCTTAGAGGAGGAGGCTGTGCTGGAGCCTGCTGTTCCATGTGTGTGTTGCCAATAAAGCTTTGATGTTCAAACCTGGATCCTGACGTCATTTGGCTGTGTGTTGTCGCTCCGGATTCGTCTCTCTCTCTCTCCATGTTGCCATTGCCGGATGCACGCTGTGGGATTAACCTTTGAAGAATCGTTGGACCCAGAACGGATGAGCTGACAGGGGTAAGATTGCCGTTTTGCCCCTGAGCCCCAACCTTTATAGTGGTCCCTATACATTCTTTGCATTTTCCCTCCAGCCCTGCACACTCCAGTGTGTTTTCATTACCCAGCGCTAGCCTCAAGAGCGCATGACAGCTACACATCTCTGAGCTATCTGAAGTGTCCTGATACAATTATACCAATAGGTATGGATTACAATTGGCTTCTACCATCTATTCTATAGCAGAATGGCCTTTGTGGGAATTTGATTCATAGCACTCTTAATGACATTTTATGCATGGCCCAGCACACTTAACTGTTTATACAGTAGGATAATTTGTCACTGTGCTTTGTAAATAATTATGGTCCTAGGATAACAAGAGGTCCCATTAATACATGTTCAGTCATGTGAGTAAAAGGATCTACTGGTTATCTGCAAGCTTCTCTTCTTATCGTAAGAAATGAATACACTTAAATCTCTTTTGCCTCCATTATTATTTTTTTAATCCAGTAATTTGGGTCAACAACATAAAAAAAAGTTCTCTATTGTATGTATTTCATACTAACATCACAAGAAGTGTTTTTTGTTATTCAAATATCAATGTATTTTCAAACCACATCAGGCAGAAAACCAGTCAGAGAACGCAATCACACTTATTTCACTTTCAGAAGCCATTAAAAAAAAAACCATGGAAATGTTTACGGTATTAAACATACCAACATCTCAGCTTTTCCTGAAATCTATATCTGTAAATGACTAGAAAAAGAATGCATTGTTCCAAGTTCAGTTTGTTCTAACATAATATAACGAAGGCATTGAACTGTTTGGAAGAAAATGTACTAAAAGTTTCCCTTACATGTGATTGTGGTTTTCTATCTTGTGTCCTTTTTTATTTTTTCCTTTTCATGCCTATCACCCAGATGCTGCATGCTCCGACCACATGCTTTAATGCTCTAACAGTTTTAAGATGCAAAACAATGAATACACAAAGACACTTTTATATTCCATCTTGAGCAACAGTAGATCAGCTTTAAATATATATATACAACCAGCTTTAAATAAATATACACACCCATTTATGATATACATTACATACTGTGTGTTACTCTCTCAGTGACTCTTCAGGTATTGACGCGGATTGGACGCCTACTCCCTCTGGCTCTCGACTTCGGCTCTACTTGGACTTCGTGACTTCTGGCATCCCTGTAACACGGCTTATACCTTCGACCATCCGCAACTCTTCAATCCCTGATCTTGGCAACGGCAATAACTACTCCTCCTCTACTACCGGTACCGGCAAGTATTGTCTTCCTTACTATTCCTGGCCTGGTAACACTAACACCACACTCCGGACGCGCTCCCTTTGCTGCGGGTGCGTGTATCCCTATGTCCCACCTCAGCACAGGGGACGGGTCTGGTCTGCGGGCAGCACCGGCGTAACATTATGTCGAGCCTACAAGACGCAGACCAGACTGAATTAGATATGAGGATTCCTAACCCCAAACCTTACGCAGGTGAATCTCAAGATTTTCGGGGCTTCATTAATCAATGTGAGGTACAATTTGAAATGGCCCCCCACCAGTTTTCTCCTGGCCGAAAGAAGGTGGCCTACATTTATAATCTGTTGACGGGTAGCGCACTGGCTTGGGCCTCCCCCATCTGGGAGCGGCGTGATGACCTTACCCAGAATTACTCAGCCTTCAAGACGGAATTCAGGCAAGTGTTTGATTCCCCCGCACGTCGGGAGGTGGCGTCTTCTTCTCTTTTACAGATTACTCAAGGGCGAAGACTGGTGACTGAATATGCCATAGAGTTCCGGACCCTTGCAGCAGAGACCAACTGGGAACAGGAGGCCTACGTCGCCGTATTCTGGCAAGGACTGTCAGACAGCATCAAGGATGTACTTGCTCTCCAACCCAGGCCAGGTCTTTTGGAGGATCTCATCACTCTGGCGATTAGAGTGGGCCAATGTATTCAGGTACGCCGCATGGAGCGCCAGCGCACTCGCTCGGTAACCTTTTCGTCTCTCTCTTTCAGCACTACTACAGTCCCCAGGTCCACTTCACCGCTCTGTCCTTCCTTGGACTCGTCCGAACCGATGCAGTTGGGGGTTCAACGGGTTCGCACACCAATACGGCATGTCCTCCATCTCTGAAAAACGGGAACACCCAGTGAGTATGAAGGGGCTCTTCGTGGGTGTTATGTCTCCTCGTCCCCTTCCCCAAAAAGGATTCCCTAAGAAACTCACTATACCCGTGTGCCTCTCAGGCCGTAAGTTCCGCGTCTGCACAGTAGCCTTCATAGACTCCGGAGCCGGAGGCAATTTCGTGGATCAAGAGTTCGCCAAACACTACCAGATACCGCTTGTGGAGAAAAAGATCCCCATTGCCTTGGTCGAAATTGATGGGCATCCACTCACGCCGGCATTTATCTCATTAGAGACGGTTCCGGTTGTACTTTCTTCTGATAATCACAAGGAAACCCTGACCCTCGACGTAATTCAGGCTCCGGGAACACCCATAACCCTAGGTTTGCCATGGTTACAACTACACAACCCACGGATCAATTGGACATCCACCAACCCCATCACTTGGGAACCAAGGTCAGGCGAACCACAGCAACTCCTAGCGAATACCACCATTCCTGAGACGAACCTCCCTACGGTTTACCACCAGTTTCTGGACGTATTTAATAAGGTACAATCTGACCTTCTACCCCCACACAGGTCATATGACTGTTCTATTGACCTGATTCCTGGTTACACATTACCTAAGTCCAAGACTTATCCTCTGTCTCTCCCCGAAACTAAGGCTATGGACGAGTACATCCAGGAGAACCTGAAGAAAGGTTTTATTCGTCCATCTACTTCACCAGCTGGAGCAGGGTTCTTCTTCGTAAAGAAGAAGGGTGGAACTTTAAGACTTGTATTGATTATAGAGGGCTTAACCGCATCACCGTAAAGAATCGCTACCCACTCCCCCTTATCACTGAACTTTTTGATAGGTTGCAAGGTGCCAAAGTCTTCTCCGAGCTGGACCTCAGGGGAGCTTATAATCTTGTAAGCATACGTCAAGGAGACGAATGGAAAACGTCCTTCAACACGCGTAGTGGCCACTACGAATACCTTGTGATGCCTTTCGGACTGTGTAATGCTCCGGCCGTTTTTCAAGATTTCATTAACGATGTCTTCCGCAAAGTACTCAACGACTTCGTCATAGTCTATCTGGATGATATCCTGATTTTTTCGAAGAATTTACAGGACCACATCTTTCATACATCTTACGTGCTCTCTCGCCTTCGTGAACATCGCTTATATGCCAAGATGGAGAAATGTACCTTCCATCAGACTTCGACCCAGTTTCTAGGCTACATTATTTCCAGCGATGGTTTCATGATGGATCCGGACAAATTAAAAGCCATTACTAACTGGCCTAGACCCGACTCTCTTAAATCCGTCCAGCGCTTCCTGGGATTTGCGAACTACTACCGCAAGTTTATCCGTGATTTCTCCAGAATTGTTGCACCTATCACAGCCCTTACGAAGAAGGGGGCCGATCCGTCGGTTTGGTCACCAGAGGCCAATACCGCTTTCAACACACTTAAGGAGGCTTTTGTGTCCGCACCGGTTCTCCATCACCCCAACATTGATCTCCCTTTCGTGTTGGAGGTGGACGCCTCTGATTCTGGCGCCGGTGTCATTCTATCCCAGAGACCTTCACCCCAAGAAAAATTGCATCCCTGCGCATTCTTTTCGAAGAGATTTACCTCAGCGGAGAGGAACTACGAAGTGGGGAACAGAGAGTTACTGGCCGTTAAAATGGCACTTCAAGAATGGAGGCATCTCCTGGAAGGGTCGAGGGAACCGTTCACCATCCTCACAGACCATAAGAATTTATTATATATAGAGAACGCTCGCCGTCTGGGTCCACGGCAAGCCCGCTGGTCTTTGTTCTTTTCCAGATTTAATTTCCAACTGTCATATATTCCTGGGACTAAAAATGTCAAAGTCGATGCTCTCTCAAGACAACATTCTTCCGAAGAGAGACCAGAAGATTCCATGGAGACCATTTTACCTCACGAGAAGATTTTCGCCGCATCTTCCTTCAGAAGCTTTGACAAGATCGTCAAGTCACAAAGGTCCATTCCAAAGAACATGAAGGTCCCCAGAGGCAAGCTCTTCGTGAGACCTAATTTCATACCCGAGGTTCTGGATTGGGGACATGCCTCGAGAGCAGCTGGTCATCCTGGCTAAAAAATGACTTTGGACCTTATACGTCGCAACTTTTGGTGGCCCAAGATGTCCAAAGACATTTTCGAATATACGCACGCTTGTCCGGTCTGTGCACAAAACAAGACAATTCATCAAAGGTCTCACGGTCTTCTCCTTCCTCTGCCCATCCCAGAACGTCCATGGTCACACATATCAATGGATTTTATTGTGGAGTTGCCAAGGTCCAAAGGGATGAATACGATTTTAGTAGTGGTGGATCGTTTTTCTAAGATGGCTCACTTTATCCTGCTCAAAGGACTTCCCACCTCACCCGCCCTTGCTGATATCTTCACTGATCACATCTTTCGCATTCATGGTATTCCTTCGTCCATCGTGTCTGATAGAGGGTCACAGATCGTATCCAGATTTTGGAGAACTTTTACCAAAAGACTAGGGATCTCTTCTTCTTTTTCCTCAGCTTACCATCCTCAGTCCAATGGTCAAACAGAAAGGGTCAATCAGTCCCTGGAAAAATGCCTGAGGTGTTTCATTTCCAATTCTCAGGATGATTGGGCACAACTTTTGCCATGGGCTGAATATGCTTTTAACTCCGCTACCAACGAGTCCACCCGAGTCGCCATTTTTCATCAATTACGTTTTTCATCCCCCATGTCTTCCCGTCTTCAACATTCCTTCCGGAGTCCCGGATGTAGACGACCGTGTCAAATCTCTGCAATCAGCATGGTCCAAGATACAGTCTGCTCTTCTTACCGCCTCTCAACGGGCCAAACATCAGGCAGATCGCCACCGCCGTCCGGCACCCAGATACAAGCCAGGGGATATGGTATGGCTGTTCTCAAGAAACATTTATTTGAAGGTACCTTCCCCAAAATTGGCGCCGAGGTTCCTGGGCCCTTTTCCGATAACTGAACAGATTAATCCGGTAGCATTCCGGCTTCAACTTCCCGACAGCATGAAGATACCAAACGTGTTTCACACATCTCTACTCAAGCCATTTGTATCCAGTCATTTCTTTCCCAACCATAACCGTAGGCCTGATCCGGTTATTACCCAGAATAGGGAAGAATATGAGGTCCAGTCCTTGCTTGATTCTCGCATATCCAGGGGTCAACTGCAGTTCCTCGTGCACTGGAAGGGTTTCGGCCCAGAAGAAAGGTCCTGGGTTCCACTTCGTGATATCCACGCTCCGGTTCTTCTGAAGACTTTCAGGAAGAAGTTTCCAAATAAACCATTTAAGGACCGTCCTGAGGCCATTCCTGAAGGGGGGGGTACTGTAAGGAATCTGGTGTCTAAGCGCCGTCAGCACGACCATTACTCACCTCCCGTCGGTACTCAGGCGTCCAAGCGTCTGCAGCGTAATTCCCACATACCTCCGTTGTCTGCACTGGCACTCTGGCTCCTCGCCATCACAGGATTGCACCAACCGAAGAGGTGCCTGTTGAACCGCAGCCTCTGCGTGTGTCCCCAGCTCCGCGCTCTATGCGCACACGTGCATCTGTCTCTGTCCCCATGCGCATACGCGCATCAGTCACCGAATCCACGCACACATGCACGCCAGCCCCAGACGTTATGTGCATGCATTCCCAGCTTACAGAGCACAATTGGTCAGTGAGGACCTGGGTGGTTCGCAGAGCTCTCCGTTTAGTGCAGCCACAAGCAGGGGTGAACTGGCTGCGAAGTGACGTCACAGTGGCGATTTCAAAAGTACACAGCAAAAGCGGAAAAAAGTCTCTAAAGTGCCCAAATTGCACACATGGGATAGAGTAGCAATAAAACACTTGGACCAATTACATCCTACATGTTTCGTAGTCACAACAACTGATGAAGTTACGGGTAAAGAGCCCCTTGGTCCAACGACAGATACGCTGACTCCAGTGAGCCAGCCACTAGACCCGCAGAGCCCGTGCTTTGTGCCCCAAAAAGACTTTGTAGCCCTATTAAGCCCCTCAAGGGCAGAGTTGGAAATGCCAAACGAGACTTGCTACTCTCCCGAGGAGGTAGCTGAAGAGCAACTTCGCTGAAGCCAAAGAACTGGTCAGCCTCCAATGAGAATGGCTTATGATCGATTTGGGGCACCCCATTATGAGGCTCAGCAGTGGGCTCGCAGCAGAGTGGCAATCTGTTGCTGTAATGTTCAATGAAATGTGCAATCTAATCTAGATCTGATAAGCAAGATCGCATTTATGTTGTGTCATTTTTATTATATAATGTTCTGTGTATAGTTACATAAGTTGTGACCCAAGCGGGGATGTTGGATTCTGCAAGGGGGAGAATGTAGGGGTGTGTTAAATACCTCATGTGGATGTAGTGTGTGCCGGAGGGAGTGGTGCAGGTTCCACGGCGGCCCGACAGTATAGGGCGCCGCCATGTTATTGCGCAACCTTTCTGAGGGCACTGACAGAGCGGAGAGGTCGTGCATGCGCGGTGTAAGCGCGCGAACGACGGACCAATTGAGGAAAGGCTCTGTTGGCAAACTATAACTCCCATGAGCTTTGGGACAGCCAGCTGATGTCAGGAGCCAATCAGAAGACTGGGATTACGGAAGAAGGAAAGGGAAGCGTGGGGGAGAGACCACGCTAGGCAGAGGGGATCCTGAAGGTAAAGGAGGAGGGTGTGTGAGTGCAGGGGGTCCGTGACCCGCCTGCATAGAATAGCTTTACCCCGCAGGCCCTTAGGAATATCCTTGAGTCACAGTAGGCTGCTGGGCTGCAGGGACGCCCATAGTGGTAGAGATCATTCACCTTACTGTGTAGACAGTTAGGGACGAGTGTGCGGAACAAGGTGGTGCCGCGCTGTTTGGGACCAGGCAGATGCACAGCGCGACATCAAAGGCAAGCAGAGGATACGTCTGATCCTTTTCGAAGTTGTTACCGGTCACCGCCGTGACCAGAAGGTATTTACATCAAGTGCACCAACACCGGTCAACAGGCGCTGATCCCGCCTTAGGCGTAACTCTTTGGGGACACTAGTGAAGTGGCCAACGGCCTAAGTACACAGAACAATCTTTTCTATTAGTACCAGGACACGGTGTGTGGGGGCACGCGGTGACAGGACAGAGACATACTCATTAAGAGCGTGGCTGCGCCACTTACGTTATAAGGACATTATCAGTTAGCTGTTTTAATGATAAGTGATAAGCGTATAGTATAAGGTTCTATGTTATGTGTTGATTGCTACGATAAAGTGATAAGGTTATTATTGCATTACAGTAAAACTGGTTGCACGCATATGTGTTGGTATGTTTCTTGCCCAGGGGAATCTTACATGACGGGGATCCTGGGTAAGTGGAGGCGCTGCGCTAATAAGTGTTACCCCAGGCTCCCAGCTAGCGAAGGCTCAGATCTCCTGGAGCCACAGGTGCGTGCAGTTACCCGTAGTCTCTTTAGAGTGTCAGAAAAAGGGCTACACTTATATTCTCTACTAGTGTTAGGACCTGCAAATTGGTCATGCCATGACAGTTGCTGCAGGCTTATAACGCTTCGGGTTTAACAAAATTACCGTTACTCATGAAAAGATTAGCACTGAAGTATTGTACTTGTATGTATTTTGTCACTTTGGATGTAGCACTAGGCATTTCTGTCTTTTGTTGTATACATTTGACCACGCTCAGCAGCACTCATTTTTGACACAAATATATATGCTCTATAAATTATGTGGTGGGTTTGGGGGTTCTTGAGCTTGCTGGGATTGTGCGTTCCTTATGTAGCCCTCTTTCCCCCTGACTAAAGAGACTACCGGTACTGCCATTACCTGTTGGCTCACAGAAGGCCTAAGCCTCTGCTTCTGGGAGCCTGGGGTTGTATATCAATCGCCTCAGTGCAGCGCCTCCACCTGCGAGGGATCCCAGCATAATGGGAGGAGCCCCTCACAGGAACCAATCGTAATAGTAAACACACACAGTATATAATAACAACTTTTACTGACAGCACATATAACATAACACCACCACACAGTATTGTGAACACCCCAACTCAGTACCACCAATGAGTGTCCCTGAAGTACACTGGGTGCTAGGCACCAATATCCTGATGGCCCTTTCCCAATGTCCAGGCTCACCCAAAAGTGTAGGGAGTAGCGCTAACCTGTGAGATGTTGGTGCACTTTGTTGAGGTACCTGCCGAGTACTCCAGTACTTGGTGTGGTTGACTTAGCAACAAGGATCCTTCTGATCAGGAGACATGGTCCTCCATGATGGTGTCCGCCCCTGCATTGGGTGGACTCCAGTAGTAAGATCTCACCTTTAAGAGTCTCTGATAACACCGTGGTAGTCAGGTCCCAGACCACAGGCCACAATCACCGCACGGTGTCTTCCTTTTGTCCCTGACACTACAGTAAGATGGGGAAGTGTCCCTATCTATGGCGCCTTCCCTGAAGCAGCCACAAACTCCCTTGATTACGGCCTATCTGGGACCTAAGGGGGGTTATCTGGCATAGTCTGAGTGCCACTGACACTCAGACCCTACCTCTCCTGGCTCCAACTGATGCCTTGCGCTCCTAGCGCGCCAAATGTAGCAATCTCCCTTCAGTAGCTTGCTGCAGCCCTATTGGCTAAGCCTCGCTGTGTGACCTCTGCTCCCGGGGCATTCTGGGAAGTGTAGTTCCCCTGCGGAACATTGTAGCAGATGGCTGTCGCTCTCCTATGCTCACGGTGCATGCGTGCATATCTTAAAGGGCTACCAATGCCTCCGTCCCTCTCTGCGCATGTGCAGGACCCTATACGCATGCTCACAGGTCAACATGGCGGCACCGGCACTGCCCGGATCTCCTGACGCTCCTTGCGCCCCATCAGCTGCCTCCCGCAATGCCGCCATAACTCGCAACACACAGCAACAGCCATACTAGCCTCCCCTTTCCCCGCATCAGAGGTAAGGGGGGGCATGGGGACACGCTACACATATTCTTTTCAAGCAAAAGGGACATAACTGTATGTTATGAATTAGCACCTCTTAGTTAATATGGCCAAACATAAGGTCCAATGAATGGTATCGCACCACAATTGGCATGACTGGCTGTTCATATCGGAATGGGGTGTGATACGCTTCCTTGGAGCAAAGCGAATCTGCCACTAAGTGTGTTCAAGCTCCCTAACTACAACTTTTGTCCTTACAGAAATAAAGATATATATTAGCATAATATCTTAGATTACCTAGACATGATATAACTGGACATTACTAATAAGGGATAAATACGTGTGGCTAGGAAGCTAAAAATGACATGTGCATGTTGGGATAACGGGGAGTGGTCAGGCACATAGGTGTACGTACATACACTATTTACAATATCAAGCTCTTTCCATAAAGTTATGTGATTGTCTAGATTGAATGCTTGACCTGAAGCTGTAGTCACATAGGGTTCAGTTCTATCCATGAGCCAACATTTGCCAGACTTGTAATAAAACAATTAAAGGTGGAAAAGGGGCTTATTTTGACAGCACACTGCTTACCTGGCATGAGAATCGCCTGCTCGTGATAAGAAGGTAATGTACAGATGTAGCAGACGTTATTGCTCTGGCTGACATGTTGCAACAGGCCATAAGCATCAACAGCAAGCATTGTTTTGAATAAACTGCGCACAAAAAGGGAGCAGGGCTAAAGCACTATTCACCATTGGAGCACGTCAGCGCATGAAAAAACTTCTGCTACAATACAGTACATCTATAATTCAGTCAGTCCCAATTTTCTTGTTTGGCTAATTTTATACATTTGTGTGTTTTCACTCACTAAAGTACTTCATTTTTTGCAATAAATTAAATTTAACTGGGTATCTGATGTTTAAAAATGCAAGCTTTCAATCACTGGCCCCATGTGTGTATTATGTTTGTTTATTTTGTGTGTGAAAACTTGACATTGGTGTTTAGAATATTATGAGAGAAAATTCATAACATTGACGCATTTATTGATCTGTTTAAATCATTTGAAAGTAATACAAGTTAAAACTTATCGAAAAATAACTGCAGCAAAAAAACACAATTCAAACTTTTCCCCTATCTGTAGGGTGACCAGTCGTCCCGTTTAGCCGGGACAGTACCGTTTTTTCATGTGCTGTCCCGGTTTTTTATGTGCTGTCCCGGTTTTCAATTGATTCTCAAAATGTCCCGGTTTTTACTTGAGGTCCCGGCTTTTGGCGCTGCAGGGAGCGGAGGATGCAGGGAGCGGAGGATGCTGGCTACCCTCCCAAGCGGGCGGGGGGTTGGGGAGAAAGCAGGAGAATGCCGGCTGTGATTGTTGGAGAATGCAGGGAGGGGGGTGGCGTTTTGACGATGTGCTGCAAGCCGGGCCCTTCCCTCAGCACTGCCCCCCTCCCTTCTCTCCTACAGTAATGCCGGGTCCTCCCTTTCCTTAGGCTCCGCCCCTCTGTCCCTCCCTTTAGGCTCCGCGGGCCTGCCAGCCTCATCTGCACACTGGCTACGTATGCTGCTCTAGCAGCCCATCCACGGGCCCCAGGTAACCCACATGCCCCCTCCCAGGCACCATACCCACCCCAAGGGGGGAGAGGCCTTATTTTTGTGTGTGTTTGCAGAGGTGGGCTGATTGTGTCTGTGTGTGTGTCACTGTGTGTGTGTCACTGTGTGTGTGTGTGTGTGTCACTGTGTGTGTGTGTGTGTGTCACTGTGTCTGTGAGTGTGTGTGTCACTGTCTGTGTGTCTGTCACTGCCTGTTGGTGTGTGTGTCACTGCCTGTCTGTGTGTGTGTCACTGTCTGTGTGTGTGTCACTGTCTGTGTGTGTGTGTCACTGTCTGTGTGTGTGTCACTGTGTGTGTGTGTGTGTGTGTGTGTGTG